>NW_006533678.1:38163-59938 GCF_000186305.1 Python bivittatus
CTATAAAGGTTGATATTTATATTTCTTGTCTTCTCTTAATCTTATTACCCAGCACGGAATGGCCTCCCTTGCCCTTGTCAGGCGGCTAACGTCCAGGCTACGCAAAAGTCCTGCCCACCTGCCTCGAAGAAGTAACACAGGCAGGCCCGACCTGCGCGAAAGGCTGCAGCCGGAGAAGTTGGGTGCTGCAGAGAGGGCGAGGGTCCCCACGTTCTGCCTTCGGCCACCGCAGCCTTCGCCAGGGGGAGGGCCTTAGCATAAGCCGGGAGCGGACAACGGGCCTGGGGCAGTGGCTTCTCTGCAGCGGCACCTGCCCTATAGAGCAGCCCCTACCCAGAGATCCAGAAGGCCCCTACCCTCCTGGTCTTCCGGAAGGCCATGAAGAGCGGCTCTTCCCCCGGACACTGGGCCAGGATGCGAGTTAAGCCCACCAGATGGGCAATGGGTGTGCAGTGGTTAGGGCATCTGGCCAGAGTGTGATGGTTTTGAACTTGGGCGGTGGGGCAGTGTTGTTTGAATTATTAAATATATTATATAGGTTAGATTGTTGTAAGCTGCCCAGGCTTAGTTTGTGTAACATGGGCAGCCATATAAATCTGTTAAATAAAGAAATAAGCTCATTTTCCCAGCACCGAATCAAAGATTCCTTTGCTGTAACTAATAAAAACCAGAGGTTAATGAGGAGGTCTTTGCATTCAGCTGAGGCTGCAGACCCTCAGAGATTCCAGATGGGTCATGCCCCCACGAAAGAAGAGTTAGTCTGCTGCCCAGATAAATGCCTGACTACTGATCCCGCCTGTATCCCTAACAACCCCAGGCGCCCGTCCCGGAGCTGAAGAGCATGGCGGGTGTGGGGAGCTGGCTCCCGCTCCAGGATCGTAACTCTGGGATCCTGTTCTTGGGAATATAGGAGTTCAGAAGTAACTGAGATCCCCCGCCAAATTCATTCTGCAGGGTTTAACGCACTGATTGCCAGTTTAATTTGCGTCTATATATGTAATTTCCAGAACTGCAGGATTAATTCCACTGCGTCCTAGTGCTGATTTCCCGTATACTTTTTCCTGTTGTTCTTTGCTGCAGAAATCCTGCTGGCACCTCCTGCCATAAGCTCCTAACGGGCTGACGCCACAGATGTTGGTGAACTGCAGCACAGAAAAGTGCACACGCGGGTCATGTCGAACATGTACCCGCCTTATGGAAAAACCACCTCCTTTTCCATGAAGATATGCTAAGTGGCTTTATAAGTTACGAAGTCTGGACGTGGTGGAGAGAATCGAAGTATCACTGTATAATGTTAAAAAATAAAAAGCTCAACTATTCTTTTGGCACTCTCCCTACGGGAGCCTGGCAACAACAGCTGAGGAGATGTAACGGGCAGGCAGTTCGTATGCCAGCTCTGCTTACGGTGGCTATCCAGAGCCCATAACTAGCCCCTGGCGGACCCATGCGATAGTCTGGTCTTGGCGATCGTCTCGAATCACGTAGCGAGAGCCTCCGAGAGGAAGCGGCCCTCGGCCTTGATGGGAGCCCGAAACGAGGCCCTCGGCCTTCCTGCCGCCATGCAGGCG
Organism: Python bivittatus; assembly: GCF_000186305.1. The sequence goes on from NW_006533678.1 coordinate 39,732, forward strand.
GCCTCCATGCGCTGGAATTCTGACGGGCGTGTTGCGGCTCACGGGCTGCCCTAGACTCCAGATCACGCTCTGGAGATAGTCACAACTATGGCGATTTCCCTCCTGATGGGCAGGTTTGCGCACTTTATAGAATGGCCCGGGGAAATGCAGTGGGGTGAAGAGTGGCGGGATGCAACCTCCCCGCTTTCCAAGCCCGTTCTGAGCGGCTGTTCCACGCTGGGTTTCTGGTCACGGTAAGCGAAGCAATAATCCCGTTTCTTGAACTTCACAAAACCCGAAACAAGACATTGGGGTTTGAAACAAGACAGCGAATAGGTTTTCATGCAGGTATCTTAAGACGCTGCATGATAACTATATGACTTTTGTAGGCCACTACCTCATTTTCGCAGTTTGTGAAGCTAACTATTTAACGAAGATAACTTCTGTAAACTCAATTTAGTTCCAGTCGTCGGAGTAGGGTTTCTTTAATTATTATTGTTTAAATGGTTTGGGCGCTGGGTAACCGCAGTCCTTGTGGATGGGCTGGTGCCGCCGGCTTGAGCCAGAGAGACCCCACCGTGTCCATCTTGTCCTTGGCCGCTCCCCTTCGGGCCCCTTTGCCCTGCCCGGCAACTTCCTGGAACGATGCTGGGGTTGCGGGGCCTGCCGGGCTGTTGGTGTTTCGGGAGCGGTTTGCGTTTGTGGGCCCCGGCGGATGAGGAATGTCCTGTGTTGCTCCCGCTTGCTCTGGTTGGATTAGATACCTGACTAGTTAGAAGTTGAACTATGGTACCCCTTGCCTCGTTACAACAGTAAAACACACACCCCTGGGAGTAAACATGAGATGCTAATGAGCCCGCCCATGGCTTATTATGGGGCACATGGCTGTAATACGCATGGGCACGATGATTCTCCCATGGATTTGGTTCAGCCAATAAGAACGGTGATGCGCGTTACCTGCTTAGTGACGTGTATAGAAACCTTTGGGCAAGGCCCCTTTGCGCGCTCCATTTGGATTCAGTCCCGCGTGCGCCTCTTTGCTTCTGCACAGAAATAAAGTGGGAGACCCTCCCCGCGGCTCTGCGCGTCATTTGGCCCTCCCTCGCACTGGGTAAAAGCGTGCCCCAATCAGTTGGTCACCCCGTGGCCAGCAGTTGCCATAACGGAAGGACGGGTACCCTCCTGACCCCGAGCAGCGTTAGGCTCAAGACGAACTCCCTTTTCTTCTCGTAGATGAATCAGCTGGAAGTTTTACACACCAGCCTTACAGCCAGGAGAGGAGAGGAGAGGAGAGGAGAGGAGAGGAGGGGCTGCAATAGTTTAGCAAGGAGCCCACCTCTTGCAGGTGGCGGGGGGCTCTGCCCAGCCAGGGGTATGAACAATTTACTGCTGATTGCCTACTGCTTGCTAAGGATCACAGGCTTTTGTCTTCACAAATGTATAAAGGCTATGCTGATTTACGTACTGGGGGCTCTCGATTTGTGATTTGGGTCCCGAGGGCGCCTCTTTATCACCGTACAGAATAAAGAGGTTGCAATTTCCCCGCTTGCGTGTGATTTTTGGTCCTTTGCACCAGGCGAAACGATCCCATATTTGACCAGGCCAATCCATCGCTAGGCCAATGATGTTGTCTATTGGTTTCTGACAATTTAATTAGAAAATTATGCACTGGCTTTTAAAGATATTTTGGTCATATTTTAGTGGTCTTCAATTTTGCTCTACGCCTTAAGCGTGCACTTTGTTACTTTTTTTATAGAGAGAGCAATTTGATGACAAAAAAGGCTCATTTTAGCTGTTAACAGTTCGTTGGATTTTTAATATAATCTGCTTTTTCAGCAAAAGAGCCTCTGCTCCAGGCCATTTGGCTAACTTTTAATGAAGCTCAGGGTTACTCAGAACGCTTTTGTGTGTGTCAAATGTCTTCTGTCATCAGGAGGCCAAATCTATCATGTAACTACCCAGAATCTTTTATGAATTATAATTAGCAATTAATCAATTATATCACACCTAATTACAATATGGGCAACAAATAAATTCATTTTTAAGCATTATCCTTCATATCATTATCTACAGTTTGAGGCTCGAAATGCCATAATATTTTCTTTCAATTTTATGGCATATAAATATAAGTCTATACTGCCTTTTTCCGGGGGGGGGGGGGAACTGTAGTGATTCAGAATGAGCTATTTCAAAAAGCAGATTAAAATGTCTGAAGCAGTGTAGTGCATACATAGATTCATTATTCCTATTACATTTTCCAATTAGTTTTTCCTAGATATGTAAACTGGTGATTCTGACTATTTAGTTTGTATTGGAAATTTAGTTTAATTTTTGCAGAAGCTTTGCAATTTTACCCTAAAGGGTAGAATTACTTTGCTCCCCCTACTCCAAAGCTGCTGCATTCTGAACACACACTGAAATATGACCTTTTCTATATAATCCACCCAGTTATTGTATTTCGGTTTCTTAAAGTTGTCCTTCAAACAGTTGAGTTTTGATCCAGAATTACGTCTGTTCTGATGTGCGTGTTTTCCTTGCAAATAACCAGAAGATTCCTAACCCTTTTACTTTTTCTGAAGTATCATTTAATCTGTAACTTAATGAATTATAGCTAATGTTTAAATTGTGAACAGCTTTGAGTAATTATTTAAAGCATAATTCAGCTGAAACTCCACATCTCATCACATATTAAAACCCCAATATTAAATTATTGAGGAAGTTTCTCGCTTGCACTCATAGCACGGTGCCTCTGAACTGAGGCATGTGGTGTTGCGGGTCCTCTTATCACAGTTTAAAAAGAAAAATCAGCTTCTCAGAAGCCGCTTTCTAATTCCTCCAGTACAACTGCATGGTGAAAAGCTGAAATGCAGATGTGTGCGAAATATTATGAATCCCAAACTGTAGCTTCAAGTTTGAAAGGCGTTTTTCTGACCTCCCGTGAAGCTTTCTAAGTAATATGAGAACTCTTCCTGTGAAGTTGGAGCAGCCTCTTTGCTCAAAACCTTTCAGCTCATCTTTAGTAGAGAGTTGGTAAAGTTTCAACTTTTATAAGGGTTGAGGATTTGGGTAACAGCTGTGGGCTTAGTTGCTTTGGTGATGCTGGAGAAGCTCTCTGTTGCCCTTTTAAAATTCTGGATAAACTCTATGTGTATTTCTAAAATCAGGCTGTACCTGCTGTCCACTGGCTCTTTTCCCTGCTGCTACTTTTTTATGGCTTCCAACAATTTCAGTTCTAACTTTAGGGAATCGAAAAACAGCCACCCATTTCAAAAGCTGCACTTTGAATAGCTACTTGGGGCAAGATCCATAAACCTTTTCCTTATTGTTTGGGCTTTCAGTCCAATAAAACATTTTCAGATGAAACCCTTTGAACCAGCTGCACAAATCGGCATAGAGAATTTGGTAGCAGGCTGTCATGCCGCAGCAGCGATGAAACCCTTCAAAGGAGAGCAATAGTTCTCATTATCTTATTTCTTAGTATTCTTTTTTGAAATTAATTCTAAAAGGCGTTTACACTTAAAATGACTTGTATAACTGATCTTTACATCATACAAGGGCCTCCTGTGGGTGCTGGCATTTTAAACAAAGGGGGCCTGCTGGATGGTCTTGTTTTTATGGCTTTCATTTGTTTTATTGGAATGTTAATACTAATAATAAGTAAATAAAGGTTTCTGTTTGAAACTGGACCTTGGTGGCATGATTAACCCTTAAACTGTAAAAAATATATACTTTCACTTCAATTTTTACTCCTGAGATTTGATTCCGTCTCGGCCTCGGTGGGTGTTGCAAGGAAACAGAGGGACAGTAAGGGAGGAAGAACACGCCGTGGTGGAAACTCTCCACCCTTCCACGAACCTGCCAACGACAGCTTGAGTCCCAGCCTCCGTTGGGCAGGAAGGACTGCTGCCCTCACGCACGGCGGATGGGGCGATGCTCAGGTCCTGCAACCCCTGAGCTTCCCCGGGCGAAGCCCACGTAGGAAGAGCCCGGGTAGCCAACCATTCACTCCCGTCCTCTTTCAGCCCCACAGCATCCACCAGTGAGCCCCACTGTGCGAAACCTCTGTGGGGCTGTGGAGGGTCTCTCCTTCTGCCCCTGAGCAACCCCAGAGGGAGAACCACGCTGGATGGGACCGCAGGGGGCGGCTGCCCGTCTCCTTCAATCCCTCGAGCACCCGCTCAGTGGGACCCACACCGGGGAGAGTCCCCGTGACTCCCCTGCCTTCTGCCACTCGCATCGCTTGGATGGCGTCAGAGGCCACCTGGGCTCCCACCACATCCTGAGCTCGCTGATCCCCCTCAGGAAACGCGGGGCTTGTTCCCAAGGGCTGCCCTCCCCAAGGCAAAGAGGAGCCGCCACCGCCCGGTAGAAAGTGCCCGAGAGCCACGTTTTGCCCTGTTAAGACAGAAGCAGCTTCCTCAGCAGCCATTGTCAGAAGACCACTTGAGACACCTGAACGGGCACACAGCAGGAACGGGTGATGAATTTTTGAGCAACCTGGATTACTGCTTGAAGCAGTAGACGCAGTGAAAATAATTAACGTTTCTTGAAAGAGCAGAAAACAGAAAAGAAACGGAGATATATTAGCCTGGCTGAATTGTGATCTATGACATCATTTCACAGGCCCGGCCCCTCCTGGCGTCCTGGGGGTGGGCTTGTGAGTCTCAGATGACAAACTCCGTACCTGGCTTTATAGCGGGGAGGGCTTCTGGATGCCAGGTTACAAGCCCGCTTTTTCCACTATACCTAGCATTAATAGTTAGGAACACCCCGCTAAATAATTTTTAGAAAATTAATTGGTTGCAAGTTATTTATTTATTTATTTATTGGATTTATATGAGGAAGGGGCGCAACAGGCTTCGTCTCAACCCAGGCAAGACTGAATGGTTTGGGTGCTTAGACCCTCTGCTGCTGGAGGTTTTCCATGCTTGGTTCTGGATGGGGTGGCACTGCCTCAGACAGAGCTGGGGCATACTCCGGGGGTCCTCCTGGCTTCTGCTCAAGAAGCGGGTGGCAGCTGTGGCTGAGTGGGCCTTTGCAGAACTTCAGGATGCGCATCATTGCACATGTTCCTGGATCAGGAGCCTCTGCTCACAGTCACTTATGCCCTGATCACCTCTCGAATGGATTACCGTAATGCGTGGTACATGGGGTTGCCCTTGAAGAGCATCTGGAAGCTTCCGTTGGTGCAAATTGCAGTGGCACGAGCAGTTATGCGCCCATCTAGATCTGCACACATCTGCTCCGCGAGCTGCACTAGTTGCCAGTTTGCTTCCAGGTTCAACTCAGGGTGCTGGTAATCACCTATAAAGTCCTACACGGCATGGGGTTGGGTTATCTGAGGGACCCCCTCTTCCCTATCACATCTACCCATCCCATCAGATCCGGCAGAAGAGGCATGTTGCGGGTGCTGTCCACGAGAAAGGAGGAGAGCCTTTTCTGCCGTGGCACCCGCCCTCTGCAACATCATTGCCCCAGGTGATGCTGGTCTTCTGGAAGGGTCTGAAAACATGGCTTTGCCATCTGGCCTGGGGATCCGGTAACGTGGGTATGGAATCTGCAAGGTGGTTACATGGTACCTGAATTGATTACGCTCTCCTGTTGATTGTATGATGTGGTTTTAATTGTTTTAATGTTTGTGTGATTATTTTTTGGTTTTCTGATATTGTTTGTGTTTTAAACTGGTAAGCCACCCAGAGTCACATATGTGAGATGGGCGGCTGTATAAACTGAACGAATGAATGAACAAACAAACATTAGGAAACCAGGCAAGCAGTGCGGAGCAGTGCACACACAACCAACAATTTTCCATGGCTGCACAGATTTCCAAGTCAGTTCTAATGCGCACTTTCCTGCATCAACAGACCATTCCTGACCATGGGCCATGGTTCTCGTATTCCTGCTCCATGTCCACGGAGCCCACGCTACTCAATACATCAATGATGGAGAGACATTCCCCTTCCCAACCTGCATCTTCCCGTTCCAGCCCTTCTGACCTCAAGGGACTTCCATCTTCCTTTTCTAGCCCTTTCTTGAGGGGCAAATAACCATGATGCGGACACGTATTTAAATTCCCAAGACAAGCCTCAACGTCCACCCATCTATCACCAAATTCCCTCAGGATGGATACGCCCACCATCTGGAAGACACAGCTGTTGAAATGAAAGCAGCTGCAGTTCAGTTCAACTGGAAATCTCCCTCAAGGTTTCTCCTTGGCTGGCTGGGAAAAAAACCAAAGAACCAAAACCTGCATCAGCCTTCAATAACGGGGTCATCATTTCCGAGCCACGATGCAGCACATCGCTCGCTGGAGAGCCTGAGGCGTCCTCCGGTGAGTGGGATGCGATTCCCAGGGTGATGTGCGGATTCCATCCCGGCAGTGAGAAAATTAAAAAGAGAGAGCTCAGTCTCTCTGAAGGCTGACCCACGCAAGCATCAGCAGGCAGGGGGTGGGAAACAAGACAGCGCATCGCTAATAGCTTCAAGGAGCAATTAGAACAAACCAAGACGCATAAAGGTGCTGACAACCACCGTCAAGACCAGCTGGAAAAAAGAAAAATGAAACTGCAGACTGCAGACTGCACTGCTCGAGATAAACCCTGCGGGGCCACTGAACCAGAATGGGGGGTGAATCTCTCTGGCTGCCCACTCTGCACCCCAGAATGCAGGATCTCCGGAAGGGACCCAACTGCAACGCAGGGAATGCAAAGCGGTTAGAATTCTTTGCGACCTTGGAAGCAGCGTTCAGAACCGCAGGACTGACCACGGAGACCCAGGAAAACACGCGGCAGGCCTTTGGACCACAGACAAAAGAACACAGAAACAGAAGCACCTCAGAGCCGGCGGAACAACAGCTCTGAAAACTCTACAGAGTGACCAAACTACTCGTCTTCCCATCAGACAAAGGCCGAGCCACGCTTGTCATGGACAACCACAATGCATACAGAAAGCCAAAGGGCTACTGAAGGACAGGGAAACCCACAACCCCATAAATGCCAACCCAGTATGGAATCTGGGCAACCAGATGAAGAAAAGCCTCTGTCCTGGCCAGCTTGGGCTCTGACGAGGAAGCCGACAGCGGGCAGCCAGTTCCAGAGTGGCCGGACAAACCGCTGCCTGAGGCGCTGCGGACAGAGGAGGCTGCGCCGCCCGGTAGCCCAGAGGCCCGGCTGCTGCCATTCTCTGAAGATGAGGAGGCTGATCCCAGCGCAAGGGCTCGTCAGGCGGAGAGCAGAGCAGAGCAGAGCAGAGGCGCTCTGCAAGGCTCCGCGCACGAAGGCAGCCTCGCCCTTCCAAAGGAGCAACGCTTGGGCTGCTTCTATCCGCAAGGAGCGGCGAGGCCGAGCCTCTCCGTGGGCAACAACCGTCCGTTTGCCGTGTGCCTCGACTGCCAGCTTGAAGCCTCGTGACTGTGACTCTGGACCGGGACCGTAAAGGAAGAAAACGTTCAAAAGAAGAAAACAACACCACACTCACCTCCTGGATCTCCTCATCAGCAGAGGAAACAATGGCAAATCAGAGATCCGAGTTTGTCAAAAAAAAAAAAAAAACACCCTCACACTAAATGCTTCACTACCAAGGCAACAACCCACCTGCTCACAAGAGAAGTTGCCTAAAACATCATTCAGATGAGCACAGACACACTGCCAAAAAGAGGAAGCAGACTACCTAGACAACGCCTTCCAAGACAACAGATAGCCATGCGATTTCATCATAAAGTACTGACTACACAACTCACCACAACACAACTGTTACAACCTATGAAAAGGATAATGCTCCCATACATCAAAAACATGTCCAAGACAGCCGACAGACTACTAGAACTGTTTGGCATCACTGCCACACACAAACCACCAAAATATCTTAAGCAAACCCAAAGACCGATAACCAATGAAGAAAAAACAGGAATCACCCACAACATGCAATCTAAGGACTGCAACCGCCACTATGGAGGACAGACACGTAGAAGGCCAAATGCATCCACGAACATTAACCGGCTCTCAGAAGAAATGTTGACCGTTCCTTAATCTCTGTGTGGCAGAAATCCGCTCTCATCCTCAGTGGTCTACCGCATCCCCTGAAGTTGTGGACAGGTATATATTGGGACCACAAAATGCAGTATTAATACTTGGCTGAAAGAACATGAGAGGCATCGCTGTCTAGGACAACCTGAAAAATCAGCAGTGGAGGAACACGCTCTGCTTCGTATCGGACACCAGGTCCAATGCAAAGACACACAGGTACTGGCGATCACATTAACCACCGCACGCGACTACATGGAGAGGCCACTGAAATCCATAAACATTCCAATAACTTCAACAGGAAGGAGAGTTTGAAAGTCAACCAAGCATGGAGTCCAGCTTTTCACCACCCGAAGACTAAATAGCCCTCAACTAATCAACAACAAAAAATATGCAGCCGTCCCACCAGAAGACCACCGGGCCATATCCCAGCTCACTTCTGCTGGATTTCTCCAAAACAAACCAAGCAGAAGACTACCTACACAAAGAACCAATCAGAAACCAGCTTTCTTGGACTCCCAAGACGTGGACCAATCAGAGATCAGCTTGCCAGGTTCAAAGACAAGACCCGGCCGGTCCCAGTTCAGAAGTAGTTCACTCTGCCTCTGAAGATGCCGGCCGCAGCTGGCGGCCAAACATAAGGACGCCAGAAAACGAGATCATGGCCATTCAGCCTGAAAGCTCATCCCTGATCGTTTTTTTTTAACCCCCCCCCCCATTTTCTTATTATGGAGGTTTTATTATATTTGGGGGTTTTTTGGGTTTCTTTTAATGGTAATTTTTTGGGTTTTATCTTTATGTACGCTGCTGGGACCCAGAACGATTTGGATATCAAGTGGTAAATGTGAGAAGCCCCCCCAGACTGTCCCAGAACTGCGAAGGGATGGCTGTGTCTGTTGCTCTCTTGAAGTACCCTAAAAGAGGGAAAGGGGGGAGCTGAGTTAATTTTTGGTGAAGGGAATTCCACAGCCAGGGACTGTGATCTCGGATACCCATCTCCAAGCAGCGGACCGTAGAACAGGAGCAGCAATAATTACAGGTTTCATTAAGACTCCCGTGATATCAAACCATTTAGACTTTTGTCAGCCCAAATCAGTGCTTTGCGACGGAAGGCCTTTGCTCTTCGGCACTCCCCGTTCATGTTGATAGGCCCTCAAAGCCTAACTTTGCAACCCTCCTCTGTCAAGATAAAAGTTTGCTGTCGCCTTCAATCCAGTGAGATGAAGCTGCAGAAAAAGAAGTCCTTGAATTCCACAGGACTAGGAGAAGATAGGAAGTGTTTCCTTGCCTTGAACGTCTTTGTTCAGCACTCATTTGGGATGCACGAGAGGCAGATGATCTGCTCTTTAACGAGGGAGATGTTTATTTTTCTTATCAAAGGGAAATTCTAATGCGAGGAAATAGAGCTTAAATATTCATCAGCTCCTTTTGCAAAGGATTCAGTTGGGCAGGGAAGGCAAACCTCTCCAGCATTCGTGGCATTACAAAGGAAGCGTTTATTGTGAGGCATTGTGGCCACATCTAATTTAACAGACATCTTATTAGTCTTCTATAGCTCAAGTGACGGAAGTTACAAGTTTGACTTTGGATACCAATTGTCATTAGAAGCTCATTTGGCCATGGGCAAATTCCTAAGTCTGGCAATCAGTTTTTATGAACCGATGACTTCTCCCACACCCAGTCTCCCAATTTGTTTAGCCTACTGTGTGTGTATGGACACCTAAGAAGTTTGAACAGGTTCCCCAACAACCTTGGTAGGAAGATGAAATGTTACCCTAGAATTCGGGAAGGCGCAATTTAAGCCCTACCCTGGAACGCAGAGCAAAAGCTGGAGTCGTAATGGAGCTGAAGGTTAGGGGAGAAGCTTGTTTGAAGAGGTAGCCGCTTTGTGTTAGCGAGCACCAGCCGGCCCAGCTACAGAGGGAGCAAGGAAAGCGAAGGCATTTGCTAGAGACAACGGGAGTTTCAGCCCTCTGCTCTCCATGCTTATGGCCTGATACCAAGCTAAGACACTCTGGTTTTCTTGACCCATCCCTGCCGCTCTGGGTTACATTTCCACGTTGCCCCTACATATCTTGACATTGCGCTTTCCAGTTATTTGTCTCATGGCCTGGCTGAACGTTTTCCCTAGAGCTCTGAGTCGTGTTCCCAGCAGTTGCAGGCTGTAACAGGTCAGTATGTTATAGTCTAGGCAGAGGGCCTTTTCTGCTGTGGCCCCCGCTCTGTGGAACAACATACCACCCGAAGTGCGGTGCGCCCCCACTCTCCTGGCCTTCCGGAAGAGCGTGAAATCTTGGCTATGCCAGAGGGCCTGGGGGCCGGATGGGGGCTCGCATCGTTGGAACTGGCTCGTGGGGTAATTGATTCTACCTCCCCATCATCTTGAATTTTATAGTCTTTTTTATGTATATGATCTTCTGATGTAGTCTGACTTTTTAACTAATTAATGTGGAGATTTATATTTTTAACTGCTTTTGATGTTTGATTTTAATTGTGAGCCGCTCAGAGTCACCCTCTGGGGGAGATGGGTGGGGCATAACTAACTAACTAACTAACTAACTAACTAACTATTATGACCCAGGATAGAAATCAGTCATACCCTCAACAGCTCGCATGATCAACGTGTGACGCATACAGAAGACCAAGTCATTTGTTTGTGGGATGACCTGGACTCCAGGCATCAGCAGTTACGTTACTAGAGGTGTCCAGAGGACCATCGTGCCACATTCTGTTGGGGGAGAAGGGGTTCCAATGATTGAGGCTTGGGAATATAGACAAGTTCCTTGAGCTATTGGATGTGTTCAGCCAGACACTTGAATGCCCAGCCTTTCCCACTGTGGCTTGTTAAATGGAAGAGCTCCAGCTAAACAGATGCTATTTCTGCTTCTTTGAAAGAGGACAAGACCAGGATGCCCACTCTCACCATTAATGTTTATTTTAGCATTGGAGGTTCTCACTAGGGATAGAAGACAGGATGACAGAATTACTGGAGTGAAAGTGAAAAAGGAGACACATAAAATAAGGGCATTTGCAGGGGATCTCGTTCTGACAGTAGAAAATCCCTTGGAAAGAATAGAAATATTAATGGATAAATTAAAAGAATTTGGTGAGCTAGCCAGATTTAAAGTTAATACAGAAAAAAACTAAAATGTTGAGTAAAAATATGCAGGTGGAAGACCAAAAAAAAAAAAAAAAGATTGATAAAACTGGTTTTCAAATTGAGAAGAAGGCAAAATACTTAGGTCACCACAGACGGAGACTGCAGCCGTGAAATTAAAAGACGCTTGCTCCTTGGGAGGAAAGCTATGGCAAGCCTAGATAGCATATTAAAAAGCAGAGACGTCACCTTGCTGACAAAGATCCGCATAGTCAAAGCTATGGTTTTTCCAGTAGTAATGTATGGCTGTGAGAGCTGGACTCAAAGCTATGGTTTTTCCAGTAGTAATGTATGGCTGTGAGAGCTGGACTCAAAGCTATGGTTTTTCCAGTAGTAATGTATGGCTGTGAGAGCTGGACTCAAAGCTATGGTTTTTCCAGTAGTAATGTATGGCTGTGAGAGCTGGACTCAAAGCTATGGTTTTTCCAGTAGTAATGTATGGCTGTGAGAGCTGGACTCAAAGCTATGGTTTTTCCAGTAGTAATGTATGGCTGTGAGAGCTGGACTATGGTTCATGGGGTCACGAAGAGTCGGACACAACTTAACGACTAAACAACAACAACAATTTTGTCTAATATTAATTATATGCTATGTCAAAATAACTATGCCAAGGTGTGGAATGAAATTAAGAAAGATTTGCTGAACTGGGAAAAATTGAAATGATCACTGCTTGGTAGAATATCAGTAATAAAAATGAATGCATTACCCAGAATGATGTTTTTGTTTCAGACAATACCAATATTGAAAAATGATGTGCCTTTTAAACAATGGCAGAAAGACTTATCAAGGTTTATGTGGCAGGGTAAAAAACTGAGACTAAAATACAAGATTTTACAAGATGCAAAAGAAAGAGGAGGATTGGGGTAGCCAATCTTAAACTGTATTTTGTTGCCTGTTTGGTATGGATGGAAGAGTGGATATTGTTAAGAAATAAGAGAATGTTGGAATTGGAAAATCACAATCTGAGGTTTGGGTGGCATGACCTTTTATAGTATGACAAAGTGAAAATGAATGTAGACTTTAAAAACCACTACCTGAGAAATACCTTATTAAGAATATGTAATAAATATAAACCGAGGTGAGCCCAAAGATATCGTTATTGACATCCACACAAGAAGCTTTTTATAGAAGAGAAACAGCAGATAGAGAGAGATGGTGAACATATGAGGATTTATTAATACAAGAAGAGGGAGAAATTAAGAAGAAGATAAGAGAGCAATTAGTGACAGAAGGACATTCTTTTCAATGGTTTTCCTATAATCAGATGAAAGAGAGGTTTAATGTGGGCAAAAGAACAATTGGAATCAAGAAGAAGAAAACTGAATTTGAAGTAGTTATGTACAAATAGTGATTATATGATAGCTAAAATGTATAAATTATTACTAAGATTCAAAACAGAAGATGAACAGGTTAAAGACTGCATGGTAAAATGGGCTGCAAATTTTGGTTATAATATAAATATGGAAACATGGGGAAAAGGTGGGAAACTAAGGTTAAATTTATACTGTGTTATAATCTAAGATAATTTTTTTTTATAAAATGATGTATCGTTGGTACATGACACCAGTCAAGTTGTCAAAAATGTAAAAAGGGATATCAAACCAGTGTTGGAAGTTTGAAAAGGAAGAGGGGACCTTCTAACATGCATGGTGGATCTATGAAAAAGCAAAGAAATTTTGGGTGCAAATCCCTGCAATGATGCAAAAGATATTGCAGATTAACATTACGATTAAACCAGAATTGTTTGTTGGGTCTTATGGACATTGAATTAGAAAAGAAATATGGGAAATTAATACTACATATGGTAACTGTGGCAAGATTACAGTATGCACAAAGATAGAAGAATAATGAAATATCCACGGTAGAACATTGGATTATAAAATTGACAGAACTTGTGGAAATGGCGAAGCTGACCAGTTTAGTCAGAGAAAAAAAATGATAAAGACCTTTTTGAAAGACTGGAAGCCTTAGACTTCCGGAGGAAGAAATGGCAGATTGAAGATGGCTCTGTGAAAAGCAGAGCCAGCAGCCACATCAAAGAACACCGAGGGAAGGAGTAAGATGATAATTACTTGATGGAAAGAAGGATGGAAGTCATAATCCTATGTTTTCCTTCCCTTTCTTTTTCTTCTTTTTCCTTTGATTTTTCATACTTCTATCGTATTTCAATTTCTTTTTTTTTAGGGAGATGAAATGGGTGAAGAGACACCTAGAATGCCTGCTGGCAGACAACAAGGAGTGAACCTTGGGCTAGAGCTGCTGTTAGAGTCTACCTCATGGTGGTAAGAGTGGCGAAATATAATTATTTCTCCACCATTATTGCATCCATAGAGAGCTGGCTGGTGGCCTTGTTTTGGGTGACCTGGACCTTCCTTGGAGGGAGTAATTCTGGGCTCTCCACCTACAGAGTCACTGTGAAGAATATCTGAGCATTTGATGGACAAAATCACTCAGATTCGCTCTGCGTTGGATTCTGACCTTGAAGCAGGACCAGTGGAGGCTACAGGGGCTGGGCCTTGCACGGTTATCTGGGAAGAGTTTGAGCCTGTTGATCTTAAGGAAGCGGACTGTTAGGATGTTCTCATGGGAAGAAGAGCAAATCGCTTATCTTCAAACAAAATGTTATGGCTAAAGAAATCACGCCACCTCTATCGGCCTTCTAGTTTGCACGTATACTGCTATCTACTGCCACCTATTGGCGTCTTCATGCTAGTTACCTACGGGGAGGTGCATAGTGTCAATAAATTGTGGGTGAGTGTATGCCTCAGGGCTAGTAGGTTTTAGTCATCATGTAATCATTTTATAGGTTATGTAGTTGTAACTAATAACTAACTGGGGTACCTCTTCTCTGAGAGTTTTTGGCTAAAGACTTTGGAGTTGAACTTGTGTATTGGATAAGTTTTTTTTATAGTCTTGGATGCCACATAAATGAGAAGAAGCGACTTGTATTTTATGTAGTTTTATTTTTCTCAATAAACAAACAGATATTGTTTATAAATTCTGGCTGGATTTATACTGGGGTACCTCTTCTCTGAGAGTTTTTGGCTAAAGACTTTGGAGTTGAACTTGTGTATTGGATAAGTTTTTTTTATAGTCTTGGATGCCACATAAATGAGAAGAAGCGACTTGTATTTTATGTAGTTTTATTTTTCTCAATAAACAAACAGATATTGTTTATAAATTCTGGCTGGATTTATTTGGAGAGCAAGATGGAGACATTGCATTCTGTGAATCTCTCTAACGCTGGTGTGTATTTTTGGTGTGGAATGTACTCACACCTCCACTCTGCCTAACAGGTTATGGGCCCAGAGTGAGGAGAGATTTATGATTCCAGAGAACGGGGAGATTTATGTTGTGGACTGTATGCCTGTGTAACGTCTGGTAAAAGTTGTTTTTTGAAGGCTGGATTTTCTCTGGGTTTTTGTGTGTGTGCCTGTGAAGGGAAGCATGGCGGCCACAACGGCAGTGAGCCTGCCCTTTAAGAGATTAAATCCTAAGAATTACCAGACTTGGAGTACAAAGATGACTTTATACAGGTTCTTTATACAGGTTCTTGCAGCTGTTAGTTCAGCCACCTCTGTATTAGATCCATGCTCCTTCTGGCTGGTCAAGGCTGCCCGGAAGGGGACACGTGATTGGGTTCAGGCAGCGGTTAATTCTTCCTTGAGAGAGGGTGGTGGTCCTGCTAGCTCTTAAGGAGGTGGTGGTGCAGGTCAGGGTATACCCTGGAGTGGGATTTTTTTCTTTTTTCTGAATGGGAATGACAGAGCACAGGTGAGCTGCCTACACCATCAGCTCTGCTAGCTCAGGGTACCAAGCGCTCACACCTGTAGGGTGTGGCAGGTACATGACATAGCACAAGCCAAGGCATATAGCCCAATGCATCATGGGTGTTTGTCACAGGGTGTTGAGTACTGGTTGGTGAACAGTTGTAAGTTCTGTAGAGTGCTTGTAAATATTGTACAGTAAAGGTCTGTGTATAGTTTTGCTACAACAGACTGTGGGCTCTTTATGTTTGTTGCATCACACACAGAACACCACAACAGGGTGTATGCGCTACCCCGACAGATTATGGGCCCAGTGGTTGGCATTTAATCCATGAGTTCGTGCAGACCTGTTTGCTGGTGAAGGCAACACGTAGTAAGTGCCGGCAGAAGACACAGAGGCTGAGGCCGTGTGTGCCGTGAGTGCCGGACTCCCTCACTGAGCGGAACTACATGTCTTGGTGTGTTAAAATGGAGATGTATCTTCAAAGGGAGAATCTCTGGGAAGCAGTGAGTAATAGCATAACCTGATAACAGGCATCTAAGGGCTGAAGAAAAAGCTGGTCATGTATTATCTTGGGGTTGGAAGACAGTCAGTTGCTGCATGTTCGTGATCTACAAACTGCTGCTGAATGTTGGACTGTTTTAAGGCGGCTGTATATTTGTGAAACAGCCAGTAGTAAAATTGCTTTGAGATGTCGTTTGTACAAGAAATGTCTGCAGGAGGGGGAGAGCTTATCAGAGCATTTACACACCATGCAAAGCTTGTTTGCAGAGCTACAGGAGCGAGGAATGCAAATATCTGAAGCAAACAAAGTCTACATAATCTTGAGTTCGTTAGATGACTCTAGGAATGTCCAACGTTCTTAAGGGGCCATTGCTTGATTCAACTAATCTGCATAGTTTTCGTCCAGTTTTTAGGGACGGTTGTGGAAACGGCGGCCGCTCTACAGCTTCAGAGGACTCTGGGTGAACTGCATTATCTGGGCCCCCTTCAATTGGGATTCAGGCCAGGGTATGGGACCAAGGCAGCATTGATCACACTCCTGGATGACCTCCGCTGGGAGTGGGATGGGGGTAGTGGGTCCATCCTCACTCTTCTTGACCTCTCATTGGCTTTTGATACCATTGATCACAGTATTCTTCTGGACTGGCCCAGGAGTTGGGGGTGGACAGCACAGTGTTGTGCTGTTTCTCCTCCTTCCTCTGGGGCTGGTTCCAGTGGGTGTCCATAGAAGGGGAGAGGTCCAGCCCACAGCCCCTACATTGTGGCTTGCCTCAGAGCTTGGTTCTTTCTCCCTTACTAACCTAGTTGTTTGACTTGGCTCATGGTGTTGTGGAATTTTTGCCAAAGACAGGAGCACAACACTGAGGAGAAGAACCAGGTTTATTGCAATGATCCTTGGGTGCCTGCTTTTGAGAAAGAGGGCCCCTGAACAATAGAAAAGCACAGAATTTATACACTTTTGAGGCTGAGAGGTGGGAAATCTGAGGGATCTGACTGGAGGACAGGTTTGGATAGGTGTTAAATGGGGGATAAATGATCTTTCTATTGTGAGATAAGAACTATGGCAAGCCCTTAAGCGGACAGGGCACATAAAACATTACCTAGGAGCAGATATAAATAGAACAGATGACGGTAGCTTTATCTTAAGCCGGAAGCAGAACATTATAAAGCTATTAAAGACATATAACATGGAAAATAGTAAGTCTGTACAAACTCCCATGGTAGTAGATTTTCAAAGGATAGTGGGGGAAACAGGGTTCCAGGAACCTGGAGTATACCATTCAGCCATTGGTAGTTTATTATATTTGGCTCAATGGACAAGACCTGACATTGCTAATCCTATAGGAGTTCTAAGCAGGTTAGTATCTAAGCCAGTGTTGTCCAAACTTGGCCACTTTAAGATGAGTGGACTTCAACTCCCAGAATTCCCCAGCCAGCATCTTAAAGTGGCTGGGGAATCTTAATCCACTCATCTTAAAGTGGCCAAGTTTGGACAACACTGATCTAAGCCAACGGTACATGCATGGCAAGGTCCAAAACGGGTCTTAAGGTATTTGGAAGGAACCATGGACACAGGACTGCTGTTGAGTTCAAAAGGGGCAGAAAAGCTAGAACGCTGTGCAGACAGCAACTGGGCTGGAGATGTCAGGGGCAGAAGGTCCACCACAGCTATCGTTATTAAGTATGCAGAGTCAGTGGTACACTGGAGAGTAAAGAAGCAAAGCGCTATCGCTATATCAACGGTGAAGCAGAATATCCCGCCGCATCAGATTTGTGTAATGACATTGTCTGGCGTAAACAATTATGTAAAGATTTAAAGGCACCAGTTGTACTGCCTGTAACAGTATATGAAGACTCACAAACTCGTATAACTATGGCTGTATCTGATAGAGTACGCACAAGATGTAAACATGTTGATATTAAGTAAGGCAAGCCGTAAATGATGGATTAATTAAGCTTGTATCCAGGGAATCGAACATGAATATGGCTGACATAGTGACGAAGCCAGTATGTACACAGAAACATCAGGATATGTCGAGGCTGATGGGGATGGTAACCCAAGAAAGTGTACAGAGTTTTTTTAACACAGTAAAATTGGAGGGGTGTTAGGGTTACAGACCACAAGATTTAACTTTTAATAAAACAAAACCAAAATCTTATGAGATTCTCTCCGTGGAATGGCTAGAAACGCTTCACCGGGTCGTTGTCTCCAAATAAGCAGCCCAGCTCAAAAGGAGCAACAGAAAGAACATGGCATGCTTGGAGGTCGGACCGAATTTGAAATGCTCCCAGCACAAACTCAGAACATCTGCTTGGGCTTAGATCTAAGTTGCTCCTGAAATATGATTCAGGAAGTGAACAAGTTAAAGACTGCATGACTCAAGGGAGGCAGGATTTAAACAGGACCATTGATCTCCACCCCGGCTGACCAAGTGACGCTGCCCCGGTGCTCAGAGGCTCTGGGGGTTTGGATGGGGAGGAATCGGCTACCGATTCCCTAGATGGGCTGGCTCTGGGTCTTGGAGTGAGATACCGTCTCCTGCACTTGCCAGGGTTACAGTACCCCACAGAGAACTGGTGCGCAATTTGGGGGGTCCTCCTGGACTCGTTGCTCTTGCTTAAAGAGTAGGTGGCAGCCATGGCTGGGGGGCCTTTGCACAGATTTGTCTAGTGCACCATTCCTGGACCAGGAGGCTCTGCTCACCATCCCTCACACCCTGATCACTTCCCAGTTGAACTGAATTAAATTCTAGTAAATCAAACTTCCCAGTGGGAGCGGCTGCTTCTGACTCACAGAAGATAACAAATCCCCATTGCCCCAAGGTTGGCTTTCCCTGGCTCTGTTCTGCCCCCTGGCACCTCCTGCCAGCGCCTGCCTCCCACTCTCCCCACCCATTGATTCTGCCAAGCCTGGGGGTGTTGCTTTTCTGCACATCGCCCAGAGGAACACACTTTCAGTCCCGCCTGTCTGCTAATTTGCCCTCTTTCCAAGTAGTGAGTTTCCCCTCAAGTAGAAACGTGGCTCTAAACCCCACAATCCTCTCTCTACTGTAAACGTTCTGGCTGCCCCACTTTGAACCCTTCAATGTTATTGCTAAACCTTTCAGAAACCTCCTTTCATGGCTAAAAAGTTGCTCAAATGCGCTTGCTCCCTTCCGTGGCATTGCCCACCATCCCTCAATAAATTGTGAAGCGGAGTTAGGCTCCTCGGGGCCTATGGTTTTAGTGGCCTGCCACGGCTACCGTTGTGCTGGTGTGAGTCAGCAAACGGAGCGAGAAAAGGAGCAGCGGCGGCTCCATTCCGGCCTCGAGGAGCAGCCGTGCTCTCGTGCGGACTGAGGAGCTGCCCTGGCCGCTAGCCAAGGCCGTTGTGGGGAGATGTAGAGGCAGCGGCCCCATCAGTCCAGCCTGGTGTAGAGGTGATAGGGACTAGGGCCCTGGGGAGACACCTGCCTCCTGAGCTGCTGGGGGACGTGCTGCGGGTCTGACCCAAAATGGGAGGCAGAGGAGAACACGGAGTGGCTGGAGAGAAAAGGTGCAGAGTGAAGTTATGTGTGCGGAGCAGCTGTCAGGAGAGGGAGAAGGAAAGTCCATGGGTGGCTTCTCTGGAGGAAGGAAAGTGAAGACCCAGAAGGACGACAACTTCACCCAAGATGGTAAGGAGGGAGACGGCTATCTTCAGAGGAAGGCTGGGCTCTGGGGAAGGGCTGGGCGGAAGACCCCCAGAGAGGTTCTTCCCCCAACAAAGGAGACACAGATGGTGCATCCAAGGAAAGGAGATGGGTGATGCTCAGTCGTGGATCCAGCACATCCCTTTCTTTTTACTCTTTCCTCTTGTAAATAGTTCTGCTGTGTGTGTCTTGGCTTCTCTATGTCAATCACCATCTTTGTAAACCCAAATCCACCTCCAATTCTAACAGAACCCCATCATGCTGTGACTGCATTGCCTCAGCATTTTTCTGGTTAGAGTTAGGAGCACAGGTAGCGTTTTCATCCATACTTCCAATGGACGGTCAACATCCAATGAGGGAACCGAGGATTTCAGATGTAAACCGCTGGCTCAAGGGATGGTGCTGTCAAGAAAACTTTGGATTTCTGGACCATGGTCTACACTACCTACAAAGTGGGCTTCTGGCAAGAGACGGGCTCCACCTCACAAGGACTGGGAAGAATGTGTTTGGAAGGCATCTCGCTCAGGTCATCCTAAGGGCTTTAAACTAAATCTGGAGGGCGAAGGGGGCCAATTTCTAGGACCAAACCCAAGGCTTAAGTCCCAAGACAACGGATTTGACAATGAGGAAGGAAGCGGAGAGAAGGAAGGGGCCCTCAGGTATAGAACAGGAGACGCAGCAACCAAATGCAAGGTCAGCCATAAAGGGCTCAGGTGCCCGTACACTGATGCTCAAAGGATGGGGAACAAACAGGGAGAACCTGAAGTCCTAGTACACGAGGGCAGGTATGATATTGCTGGTATTACCAAAACTTGGTGGGATGGAACCCATGACTGGAATTTACTACTAGAAGGATAATTTGCTCAAAAGAAACAGACCCAACAATAGAGGAGGAGGAGTTGCATCGTATGTGAAGAATTACTACACCTGTGCAGAAATACACAATACCAAGGAGGAAAGCCTTCTTGAAAGTACAGGTATTTGGGTGAATATTAGGGGGAAAAATTGCTGTAGGTGTGTACTACGGGTCATCCAACCAAGCAGAGGAAATACAGTGGGGCAAAAAAGTATTTAGTCAGCCACCAACTGTGCAAGTTCTCCCACTTA
>NW_006533678.1:88731-99816 GCF_000186305.1 Python bivittatus
GGTTCACATTTTGGACAGAGAAGATAGGTGTTTTGAGAGAGGAGTGAAGGAATCCCTTTATGCCAAAGTGGAAAATCCTTCCCTCAGTAGAGGTGGAGGCCTCAGATACAACTTGTCTCCCATTTTTCATGCTGCTCTTTCGTCAGTCCCCAGGAAGATTAAGACCACTTCACGAGTTCAAGAGGGAGGCAGCACTTAATGACCCACTTGGGGATGAGTGAGGGATTAGGAGCAAGACATCCACATCCCAAAGACTTTACTAAGTCACATCTCCTATTGTCCCTTCAACAAGCCCATCATGTTAGTGAGAAACGCAGCCATCCTGGAAGACATTTATGGGGTCCCCCCAACCAATTTTCTAGACTGAAGAAGCTGCTTGGACAAGCAGCAAAACGTATCTAACCAGAAGAAAAGAAGTCCAGTTGGCATGGCTCAGCCTCCAGGTAATTCCACCTGGATGACTGAAAATTTTCGACAACTCCAAGAGCTATGATGAGTTTCTAGTTCGGAGAATTTCTCCATGGCAAGATCTCAGATGAACTTTTGACTCAGTGTGGTAAACTGCTGTGTATTCCATCACCACACTTTAAGATCTGGCTTATTGACAGTGTCAGTGCTTTGCTCCTTAAATTCTGCAAATGACGCAAGGCTATGGGTTTTCAGGGGGGCAAAGAGTACTTCCCCCATTTGCTCAACATAACGGCTAAACAAGACGATGGGGGGCCATTCTCAGATGCCGAGGATGATGGCCATGATGGCTGATATGAGAGAGGATGTTCTGAAGTGGGGTGCAGTTAAGGCAGGCACAGTGTTTAAACGGAGAAGGTCCTTGGTCCTAACTGTGACAAGACCTCAAAATATCAAGGGAGGTCCGCCATCATTTTAGGGAACCAGTGATGAAAATGACAGAACATGAGATTCTCACAAGCATTGAAGGAGATGTTGCTGATGAGTCTGAGAGCTGCTGCGTTGACCCTTTTAGATTAGTAGATTGCACTCTTTTCCCACGACTTGGGTTAGGGTTAGGGTGGACAGGGCCCCCTTGTTGGATGAGGGTTTGTACTTGTTCTGTATTGAGTGGTCGGCTGCCATCTGGGTTATGTGAATTGTGTTGTGTTTTTATTTTGTTTCCTGTTGATATTGCGAGCTTCCCAAAATCATTTTTGAGTTGGCTAAATAAATAAATATGCTGGCATCTGTTTGCCCCTTTCACGCACTGGGGGGGGGAATATAATTGTATTGGCACCTTTGGACGGCTATCCCTGGACCCAGAAATGGTGCCCAACACACTCCATACCATGGTGGATGAAGATGGCACCCAGCAGGAATCTAATATTAGCTTTTCTGGAGGGAGGCAGTGAAAACCAAGTAGGAAATTATTTGGGGGGTGGCTTTGCTGTCATTGGTGGAACCTCTGACTGTGACAGCTGCTTTTTGCACAGGTGCTGCACGTGGGACTTCACAGTATGCTGACTTGAGTTACCAGGTTCTCTAGAACTGCACTGAGAGAAGGAAGGGAAGCCTTCGTCCTCCCGCCATACAGTCGTCTCCTTTGCTGTTTAGCGTTCCAAACACGCAGCGCTAGCCAGGCAAATACCTCAGCTCAACAGGATGCCAAATCACAGAGTCCACAGCTCAGCGGGGTGCCTGACTCCAGAGCGCCCCCTCCCGGAACGCCGGCTAAGTGCAACTCCCAGGAATTCCTGGAGGGTGGGCGACTTCCGCTCGCCTCCGAAGGAGCAAAGCAGGCCTCCTCTGTACAAAGGGCTCCCAGGGAAATCGAAGGCGCGGCCACCTTCCAACAGCCGATTCCGTGTGCTGTGCTTTCGGAAATAAAACTCTGTTTCAAGCAACTGCCTGAGCATTTCTATTCCTGGCTCGGAAACGAACTTGGTAGGATCTCTTTCCAACAGCACGAAGGTGAGAGAGGGACACCTCAAGAATCAGGGCTATGAAATGCATAGTATCTGGAATGCCAGATGGCAACCGACACGTCCGGGAAGCAGTTTGTCGTCAAGAAGAACCTCCCAGCTTCTTTAGAGGTAGCAGGAAAGCCACACGCCTGTACTGCAGGCCAGAAGCCATGCACAAACCTTACATCTCATCCATTTCTACCCATGGGTGAACAAGAAAAAGAAGGGCCTGGCTGGTCTTCTGCAAACAATCAATGAGAATTTGGGGAACATGCAGCACTATTCTGGACTCACTAAAATTGAAGCGTACTGGCCAAGGGGTCTCTGTTTTCCAGTCTTACCCACAAATCAAGAGGCAAATAAAAAATATTTAGTTGTGTGCAAGCTGCATGGATACACAACTGGCCACTTTGCTGTGCACTCTGCAAGTGATGATGGGAGGGCCCGACTGGGAAGTGGTACGCCGTGGCATTGAAGGCCGCTTTAGAGAAGGGGGACAGAACTGCTGAGGTTTGGGCGGTCTACCGTTCTGAAAGCAGACAAGAGCAGCACTTTGAGGGTCTGTCAACACGCACCTCAGGTGAAAGCCGGTGGCCAGCAGGTGCCCTGACTGGTGCAAGATGGAATAGGATAAAGCCAGAGGACTCTTTATCATGCATGGTGGACTTGTGGAAGAGCAAAAAAATAAAAATAAAAATAAAAATTGGGTACACTGGACAAGGAACTAGAAAATATTGTATATGATAACTATGGCAAGATGCAAAAAGTTGGAAAAGCAATGAAATGCCTACAGTGGAAGACTGGATTACAAAATTAACTGAAGTTGCAGAAATGGTGAAGCTGTCCAGTTTGGTCAGAGAAAAAAAAAAGACTGGAACCCTGATATGGACTTTTTGCTGAAAGAAGAAAAAAGCAAATTGATGACCTGGGAATTAAAAATGGGACAAAGAGGTTGGGGAAAAGTTTAAGATGATAATTACTCAACGGCAATAAGGGCGGAAGGCCTAACTGTATGTTTTTCCTTTTTTGATTAATTTCTTTCTTGTCTCTCTATTTCTTGTTTTCTACCTTTATTCTTGTTTGTTGTGTATATTTGACCACACTGAAAAGTTCTAACGTGTGTGTATATATACAGTATGATGAAGTCCATGGGAATCTACCAAAGAACGCCGCGCCAGATCCGCATGTGCCGACGGGCTCCCAGCCTTCTTTTATTCTGGCTTATGCAGGATCGAAACGGCAGCGGCTCCTTGAGGGCTTGGGGCGGGAGGGGCCAGTGCCACGATACCGATTCAGTCATCCGAATCACCAAGGAAGAGATGTGGACACCTCCGCTGAGTTGTAATGATCTTATTAAAGTTTACAAATGCAAAGATAAAAGAGTAATACAGACTAAGAGAAATATAAAAAGTGAGGAAA
This sequence comes from Python bivittatus, assembly GCF_000186305.1. Next base: position 92,064 of record NW_006533678.1, read on the forward strand.
AGAAAAGGGAAAGTGCAAAGAGTGTCATAAGACATGGTTTTTCCAGCCGGCCTGGGGATCCCTTGGACACAGAAAGCCTTCAAGATGGCTTCACTGCGTACGCATTTGATCCTGTTGGGCCCGAGGAAGTGGACAGGGTCCTCAGGTCTGTAAGCACAGCCACCTGTGCGTTAGATCCACGCCCCTCCTGGTCGGCCACCCGGGAGTGACACATGGGATGGTGAATTTGTCCTCGAGGGAGGGGTTGTTTGTTTCCGGCCCCTTTTAAAAAGGCGCTGGTTCGCCCTCTCCTGAAGAAGCCATTGCTGGACCTCACCATTCTGGACTATTTTTGGCCAGTCTCCCACCTCCCCTTTTTGGGGAAGGTGGTAGAGAAGGTGGCGGTGCTGCAGCTCCAGAGGGTCCTGGATGAAACGGATTATCCGGACCCTTTTCGGTCAGATTTCAGGCCCAGATATGGGACCGAAACGGCATTGGTCGCGCTCACGGATGATCTCTGGCAGGACCACGATGGGGGTAGGGCATCCATCTGTAGAGAAAAGTCACCGGAAGACTATTGTGTATCGAGGAGCTTCAGGATGGCGCACCACAATTGTTCCTTCTATTCCCAGGTCTCCTGGACCACATTAACTACTGAGCTTCCTTAAAGGCCAGTTAAGGTCCTCTGGCATGAAATGCGTTTTTCAAGGCTGGGTGCTGTTTGGGATGATGCGGCCTTGGAACGCGGGAGGGTACCATAAACAGTGGAATGGGCTGCTGTCCACCCGCCTCAACTTATCTGGTGGGAAGAACCTGAGTCCTCATGACACCTGAAAACAACAGGTGTGGTTGATTAAGGTGCTGCCCTCAGAGGCACGTCGCGTTCTTCTAAAATTTAGGATAAAAAGCCTCGAAGTTCTGCCCAAGTAGAGCCTCAATGCAGGCCTAACCGGGAAGGTGCTGCATGCCGGCCATAGATTGGGGTTTCCTCGTTGTCGTCCACTGGGGCTCCCGACAACTGACTGAGGAAAGCTTGCTTGGTATTGTATGTTCTACTTACTACTGTGCCTGCTTTAGGACAGACGCTTTAACTTCAAACCACTTGCGCGCTTATTGCTTCTGGATCCTTAAAAGAACCACTGCTTTTGGGAAAACACCATCCTGGCTCTTCCTGACCTCTCCGCGGCTTTCGACACCATTGGCCATGGCATCCTTTTGGGTCAGCTGTGGGAGTTGGGTGGGGCACCCAGTGCAACTCACGCACCAGCGGTGTCACATGTGCGGCCCCAGATGGCTTTGTGCTGGGTCTCTTCCTTCCTGCGGGGCTGGTCCCAGTCGGTGTTGATAGGGGGCGAGAGGTCCAGCCTGCGGCCCCTGCTTTGTGGGGTGCTGCAGGGCTTGGGGCTCTCCCCGCTCCTTTTCTCTCTACTACATGAAGCCACTGGGTGAGTTCATCCGTCACCACGGGATGAGGGATCATCAGTATGCAGATGATGCTCAATGGTACATTTCTGTCCCAGGTGACTTAAGTGGTGCTGTGGATGTTCTTTTGCGGTGATTGGAGGCTGTGGGGGTCTGGATGCGGAACAACAGGCTTCAACTGAACCCCGAGTAAGATAGAGGATAGCCCTGGACCCACGGCCATTCTATCTGGGGCGTTACCATCTTTGGTCCTGGATGGGTGCACAATCAGGGGGTCGTCCTGCACTCGTGACTCCTGCTCAAGGAGCAGATGGCAGTTGTGGTTAGGGGGGCCTTTGCTCAGCTCTGTGTTGTGCGCCAGTTATGCCCTTTCCTGGATCAGGAAGCCCTCCAGTCAGTCGCTCATGCCCTAGTCATCTCCGTATAGACTACTGCAATGTGGTGTCCATGGGGCTCCCCTTGAGAAGTATCCAGAAGCTATAGCTGGTTGTGACCTTTAAAGGCCCTCCTGGCAGGGGCCCAGGTCACCTGAAGAACAGCCTTGTCCTGGTTACGCTGACCTGTCCCACCTGGTCTGGCAGGAAGGGCATGTTACAGACCCCGTTGGCTAAAGAATCGAGTGGCAGGGTCTAGAAGGAGAGTCTTTTCTGCTGTTGCCTCTGCCCTGTGGAGTATCTTGACCCCTGAGGTGAGATTGGCCCCCACTCTTTAGCCTTCCGGAAGAGCATTAAGACCTGGCTCTCCCAGCTAGCTTGGGGGTCCAGTGGGGGCTCCCAGCGCTGGGGTTGGCTGGTGGCTTGAAGATACTCTCTAGCTTTGTAGACTCAAGGCAAGAACCCAGTCGCTGGTGCTCCAGTGCCAGTGGGAAACCGTGGGGTGGAACACCAACTCCTGGGGTGCCTATTAACTGGCTGGATGGCAAGATTAAACAAGAGGTTCCTAAGACTGACCAGACAAACCTGAATCTGGAAGGGACAAACTGAATCTCTTTTACCCCTCAGAGGAACCACAGCTCCCATGACCAGCACCTCCATCAATGCAGGACACCACAGTCCAAGAGGTCCTAAGCGGAGTAGGTGCACGCTGCAGGAAAGATGTCAAATTTCTGGTGAACAGCATGAAACAGCATCAGGGTATTTCAGCCTGGGACGATCACAGCACATTCTTCCACAGAGGGGAACCTATTCTCAGTGCTAAAATCCTGAATTTGTTGAAAGGAGCACCACCGTTCCATACCCTCACTGTGGGAGAAGCCTAAAGGGTGGGATGAATTTATGAATGCTTTGGCCGAAGGGAATGTTCTGACATTCCCGTGGGTTCTCCATCTGCTGAAGATTAACTAGAAAAGGTAACAGGGTCTAAGGATCTTAAGGTCACTGCTCCTCCTGATCCATTTCGGACACCAAATTCTAGAACCTTGCTCAGGATTAATGACTAGCTCAGTTTGCAACATGAATTTCAAAACCTCTGGAATGAGGTTCCCCCCTCCGAGATCCAGATGCCCCCACCCTGCTGGCGTTTTGAAGGGCCTTGAAAACGTGGCTCTTCGCCCAGGCCTTGGTGAGGGTGAGTGAAGTCCTCTTTGGACTGGGTGGGTTGATTTCTTTTGTCATCCTCGCCATCGTTTTTGCCTATCATTGTATTTTTTCCTTGTTTTTTATGTCTTTGCTTGTGAGCCACCCAGAATCATTGGGAGTCAGGCAGCATACAAATTTAATAAATAAATGTTAAAATTCCTGTTTTTAGTTTGCAATAAGGAAAACATCCCGAATCCCTGATACGTAGTACATGCTTGCAACCCCTGTGGGATCTTTATAGCTTTTACAAATCGCTTTACCATTCGGTTATTTTTATATTGCCCTAGAAGTACAACTCCAAAATATGTTGATAGGACATTCCTTTAGATGGGCTCTATAGAAAAAAGCACAGTGCGATTTCTGTAGAAGAGAGCTGCAATTGCAATGGGTGAATTTGTCCTCCCTGTCTGTCCCTCTAAAACTTCACTATGACTCTAGAAAAGAAAAAAAAACAGACTGGCCAAAGGTCTTCCATAAGAATAAAAAAACTGATAGGCGGTCAGGCTTCTCCAGGCAAGTTCTGAGAATGGGTCTTCAGTTTAAGCTAAAGGGTCTTTTAGAGGTTCACCTCTTGGGAAGCGGGTCCTAGGGACAGAACCCTAGAAAGTTTCCAGGAAAGTGGCTGTCTGTATGTTGCTGGGTCACGTCCTGCAAGACTCCGTCCCATCAAAGGCGTTCCACCTGAGCCACTGTTATCCAACTCTTGACCTTCTCTGCCAGTCACCCCCTTTGGCTAAAACTTGCCTGCATCTCCCCACCTTTTTTCTGGAGGCCTTTTCAGTTTAGAGGCTCACCTGCAGCATGGTTTGCTCAGTAGGCAACTTTCGCCCTGGTCCCCAATTGATGAATGGTTCTTCCGTGGAGGGTTGCTAGGTTAATTTCAAACCCCACCAAAAAACAGAGGTTTTCAAAAGGCAAAAAAAGCAGGGTTGGGGTGACCAAGATCACACCTTTTGGGCTGTTAGTCATGGACATCAGGGCTAGCAAACAGGCTTTCTGAAACGATTAGGGCCAATCACCCCATTTCTGCAGGTCCGTGACCGGATGGCATCAGCAGCACAGGGGAAGATGGGGTTCATTTATTCAGGTGTCATCATGAAAGAAGAGCCCCGTACGCTGTGGCTAGTTTTGTCATTAGGTCTGGGGCACTTTGTGCACCACCCAAGGACTTCAGTGGTGGGTGCTCTAGAAACCAAACTAAATCAAATGAAGAGGCAGAAACAGGGAGGCATTGAAGGCATGCTAAAGGAGGAGAGGAAAATAGAAGCGAAGAGGAGAACAACAGACTCCAAATGTATTCTTCTCTTCTGTCTTCCACGGTGAAAATTTAAGGCAGGCGCCAGTGCCCAAGATGGTTTTCTCAGGAGAATCAAAACGAAGACAAAGGCAATGAGATGAGGTTCTGTCAGATCAACACCCTAGTGGCACCCACTTAACCAATTTTTCAAGAACTTAAATGGCTGATCTTTCCGCAGAACAGGCAACTTCTGTTCAACAACAGCCTTTGTTCCCGGGGACTGAGAAATAGCTGATGTGATTCATTCTTGCCCAAAGAAGCAGAGCAAAAAATACTTGTGTAGGAGGGCATGGGCCCCATGTGCATACTGGCTTCCTTGATTTGCACAAATGAGGAACTGGGAGCAAGTTCATTGTCAGGTTAGAAAGATGCACAACTAGAAGGTAAGCCAGTAGAGGTGCTCCAAAGCCTCAAGAAAGTACCAGAGGCTTGGGAGAACAGGCTTTGCCATGTTGGCATGAATGCTAGCTTCTTCTGAGCAAGACGGAGAACCTGATGTCGACTCCAAACATCAGTGGAGAGTATCCTTGCAAACTGGTGGAATGATGTGGTTCCATCAGGTATGCAGTGGTGCAGCCATGGTCAAGCAACCTACTCTAGAAATTCAGGGAGTGGTCCAGGACCCACTGTCACCTCTCCCTCCACCTACCTCACAGGGTTGTTGTTGTGAGGATAAAACCGGAGTTTTATGGATTCTGCCTTGAACTTTGGAGGAAAGGCGGAAGAACTAATAGATTCATATGATACACTCTGGATGCAAGCACTACCCAACTGATAGTGCAATCTGGAATCAACTATAGGGGTCAGTCAGAGACAAGCACTTGAAACACGTTTTCTTAAGTTAGGAATGAATCCTAAGAACAGGGAAGGGGAGGATGAGCCCCTGTGAACCTTCGCCCTTATTACATTTGATCTTGGTCCACAACACTGTTCCAGGACATTGTAGCCTCACCCCACTCAAGCGGTTCTTTGATCCAAGCCAGCTCACTGGACGTTAAAGCCCCGTGGGAATTCTGAACCTACGCAGGTCCATGTTTCAACAGGTGAAACCATTTCTCCAAGGGGGAAGCGAGGGGGCAGAGTGCAAACAGCAGAACAGGCAGATCAACCCCCATTTCTCATTCTGTCAGCAACACGGAAAGGGCTGTGCCCAACAGCAGACGAGGGAGTCCCGCTTTGTGCTCAGCACCCGAGATGGAGAACCTCAACCTTGATAGAAAGCCTGCTTGTTCCCATGCGTTAAAGATATTGCTCAGGGGTAGTCCATCCTTGAAAAAAATATTGCTTCTGTACGTTTCCCAAGTTCATCGTTCACACAAGATATTATTCATTGTGTAAGAGGCAGGGAGATGTGCAACTTGCGTGAGGGAAAGTGCAACCCCTTCAGAAGAAACTTCAGCGCAAGGAACTGGAGAAAACCTTTCTGTGGCATCATCCTGGGCGGCAGCATTTGGGCCGCTGCACCCTTTGATCCCTGGGGCTGCTTTTCTAGCTGCTTGGAAAATGGTTTGGTCTGCTTACATTTTTACACAGCTTTATTGCTTTCCCACCCCCATGCTATATATTCCTGCTTAGGACAGTTGTTTTTTATTTTTAAGGTTGGGCAATAAATTGTATAAATAAAGATCGGCTGCCCCAAGTTTTTCTGCTTCTCTCCTGGGTTTGCTGTGATGAAAATGGGTTTGAAATGAGACCCGTATTTCACCTTTGGGTTTCGCTGGCCCTCCCCGTTTCAGAGAGGAAGCTTCAGAGCAGAGCAAGTCGAAGGGGAAGAGTTACGCTGCCTCCCCTTCGTTTACTCGAGAACAAACCTTGCAACCGTCACTGGGGCTGGGGCTTCCCTGCGGGACGGACTGCATCGTGGACTGCATCTGGCTGTTCTTCCCCCTGGCGGCCTTAGTTTCCTTCTTAGTAATGTCTCTCTCTTAGGGTACCTTCGAGTTCTGTTGTACCACCTTCGCAGTTTATCCCTTGTACTGTAAGAAAGGAACGTAGACCGCTCAGTGCCCAGCTGGACCAGAGCAGCATATAAACCCCAGCAATAAATAAATTATACGCAGCCTCCTTGGCTCTGCGTGTGCACGTTCAGAGAATAGACTTTATGCCCTCTTCAAATCTTGTGCAGTTGGGCTGGGCAAACTGGAAACAGGCAAGCAGGCGGGCTAGTCCAAGCCTATTTTGCACGTTCTCCGTGGCCCGCTGCAGCAGGTCTCTGAACTCATTACTTCCCTGTCCTCATCCCGGATACCATCCATGCAAGACAGAGTTGCTGTCAGAATCCTCCCGACCTGCTAGTTCCTTTGCTGCGGTTCTGCCATTCCAGCGGGGGTGGCGGGGGGAGGTCAGAGTGGACTGTTAGGCTCCGCTGAGCCATTACCAAGCCATCAGGAACAATTAAGGGCACGCAAAGGAGGAAATCTGAGAGCCTCGACAACTTGCGCAGGAAGGGTTGGAAGATAGAGGAGGAGGAGGAGGAGGAGGAGGGGGTAATGAGGACTTTAAAATCGGGGGCTAGCACATGGGGAATTTAGTTCCAGCTATTTCTTTGTGCCTTAGAGCTGTGTACTACTGATTTCTCAATAAATCTACTTGTCCCTGACCACGCATTGGTTTCGATGAGAGCTGCATTCACTGGAGACTGAGTACAGCCGTTTCCTACAGTTGCTTCTTGTCACGGAGAGACCTGGCTCCCCCCCAGCTCCTACCCGCCCAATGAGATCAATAAACAAATCAACAGAACCAGATTAATTCCCAGGGAGGATCTATTAAAAAACAGACCACACAGGCACCTACAGCTCACAACTTACACCACTCAAATGCATTATGAAGAAGCCACCCGGGACCAGGATCTGTACTTGCACAGACCCTGGGTGGCAGGGCCACACTTGCGTACCATCAAACGCCCAACCTGTGAGTCGCCCAGAGTTCCCCCATTGGGGGGAGATGGGCGGGTGAGAAATTTAATAAATAAACCTGAAGCAGATCCTTACAAGCAACAGGAAAGAACAGGACAACGATGCCCACACGGGAAGCACTTCAACAAACCCAAATGTCTACTTTGCCCCCAGGTCTACACCGTCAGCACCATCCCAGGCCCCAGCAACTTCGCCCACAAGATTAGAGGTGCCTTCACCTGCTCTTCCTCTAATGGGATCACTCCTCTAATGACCACCGGCCAGCAAGACCACTCCAGATTCTGCGGAGAACAAATAGACCAAACTCTGTGCAAAAGACTTCAGGGACATGAGGACTCAAAGCAAGGATAAAGTGCCAGGACATTCCATCACAGATCTCAAAAGCAGCTATTCAAAGAAACTTCACAACACAACTGAGCCTGAGGTTGCTGAACATAACTTGAAACCTCTCGGAAGGTCTAAACAAGAAGGTTTTAACACTTTACAACAGTGTTTCTCAACCTTGGGAACTTTAAGATGTGTGGACTTCAACTCCCAGAATTCCCCAGCCAGCTATGCTGGCT
>NW_006533678.1:113479-127336 GCF_000186305.1 Python bivittatus
GCTTGTAACAGGGGATTGCTCTGAATTCTTCAAGCCTAATGTTGTAAAATGCTTCATTATAATAATGACAAATCATCTTGAAGAATCTTCCTGCTTGGCAGTTTCTTTTAGTATGCACTCATACCCACTGTGTTATATTCTCTTTCAAGATAAGCGACTTCATGCAAAGTGCAAAAGAGGAGTTAGGCACAGCACGGCATGGCAAAGAAATTGTGGGCAGGAGATAAGAAAGAGAAAACGGTTAAAACGAATTTACACCAACACCATCCCTAGCTGCTCTCTTTCCAGCTGCAAACTCCCCTTGTTTCCGCCACTCCACACGCGGCCTTTTCTTCTTCAACCTTCTCCCATCCCTCTGCCTGACAATCTCATCAACCCCGCACAGCCCCAACTGCCTTGCTCTTCCCTTCCTCTGGATCCATTCATGCATCCTTCGTATATTTATTGGTCTCGTGACTTGATCCTGTTTATTCTCTCTCACTGACCAACCTCCTCAACCAACTTCTTCTGCTGACTCCAATAAGTGTATTCAGTGCACACTTATTCAGCACCCATTCTTTTTACCCCCATCCCCATCTCCTTTTGTTTAACCACGTTCTCAAGTCTTCCATTTCCCCAACATTCAACTTGCATTTCTGTTTCTCCTAATATAGCCCAACTCTCAGTTCCATGCAAAAAAGTCAGCAGAAGCCCAGTTTGTACACAGCCGTTTTTGCCTCTTTCAACAAAGTTTTTAGTTACAAAAAACACACACCACCCACTATCTTTCTACCAGCATTTGCACGACTTAAAAATTCTCCATCCATTTCCCTATCTTTAGTAAACCTTCTACCAAAGTACATAAACCAACTTAGCTGCTATGGGGTGTTTTTTCCTATTTATGTATGATTTGCCATTGCTCATTCCATTATCCCCTGTATAACACAAGCACCAAGTTCATTAATTTTCAGATCCGCGTTCCTCGTTGCATCCCACAATCGAACAAACATTCTCAGCAAAACATCCGTGTGCTCAGCCAACAACACAGCAACATCTGCCTACAAAACTAAATCGGCGTTCACCATACCTCACACGGCACCACAAATGTTCTGTGTACGTTTATCTATGACTATGTTTGTAATACACTTCAGTCAGAATTCCGCCAAACCATTTCCGGGGCGCGCTTCCCAAACTCGCACCCCTGTAGGTTTTTTGTAACTCATCCTGGGTTCCTTTCCCTTCCCACAGCAGACCCATAACAGCACGCTTGGCATCAGTAAGCACAGATGTAGCCTTTGCACAGACATTAAACAAATGGTATAGCCCCTTCAAAAACAAACTACCTATTTTCAATGGTTGGGAATTTTTTCAATTTTTGTGAGTTAATGGTCATCATAATGACTGCAGGCTTATCCCAGGAGATCGCTGGCTTGACTTATGTGGGCAGCCACAAGGTTGATTCGTGTTGGGGATTTGGAGCAACGGAGACATGATTTAGTAGGGGAGACATCTCCATCGTTCCCTTTTCAAGGTCAGATCATTCCCTGGTTGCCATGAAGCTTATCTGTGCCATAGTCCTCTGAAGGAGGAAGGACATACACCAGTGTTTCTCAACCTTGGCAACTTTAAGATGTGTGGACTTCAACTCCCAGAATTCCCCAGCCAGTCCACACATCTTAAAGTTGCCAAGGTTGAGAAACACTGACCTAGACAATCAGCTTGCCCCTGGCATCTGTTTCTTTCCACAGCCGGCGAGAGGTTCTGCTGAGGGCTTGGCTGACCCCTGGAAGAAGAGGTCGGCTGTGGCATTTGCAGAAGTGCTTCCGAGCAACCTCTAATTTGGCAGCCAGTCCAGGCTGGTTCCTGGATTTACTGAGTTGCTCCAGGAGATGACACGGCTTAAGGGATGCCCAAAGCGAGGCTGCGTAAAATGAGAAGTGAATGCAGGTGACTCCCACCACTCCTTATGACATTTTCGAAGAGTGATGACCTCTTGGCTTTCCAGAGGGGTATTTGGGGGCACCTGGAGATTCTGCGAACTGAATGGTGACATATCTTGTCGTTCATGGGGAAGGGAGGGACATGAGAGCCATTGTCCCAGCAGGAAGTTGCAAAGGGTCTCCAAGAGCCAGGTGGGGAACACATCTCCAGCTGCAGAGAGAGAGTCCAAGCTAAGCAGGAGAGGGGATTGATTGATTGATTGATTGATTGATATTTCAAATTTGGACACTGGCCATCTCATGAGGAAGTGACTCTGGGCGGTTTTGTGCGTGGCTTGAGAGAGGAGAGAGAAGCTGGCCCCGCCGATGGGGAGAGGTGTTCAGAGATGGTGTCGGGGCCTTTCCCTGGGGATCGGAAGCAACCTGCCCGGGCAGAGGCCTGAATGGGGCTGGCACCACACCAGCGGCATGAACCCTGAAGAAGAGGGCTTGTTAGCTCCTCCCCAAGTGAGCCGGGTCGGTCTCCTCCTTCCTTAGCCAGCTCCTGTCATTTAGCGATGGAGAAGGGGAAGGGATCCATAGCTGGCAGTCCGCATCGGCAGACGCTTGCGAGAGACACGCAGGGAGTCCTGCGCTGCTTCTCCCTTGTCGGATGGGAGACCCGCTTCGGTGACGCTGTTTCTTCAGCGGGGTTTCTAGTATCTGCAAGCCACCGGCGAGGCAAAAGAAAGCCGGTCCAAAAAACTGCTAGAAATCCCTGGGGAGAAAGTGAACTTGTCTCCCGTCCCTCCAAGTGGAGCCCACGCGGTGCCGGACCCTCGGCTTGCAGGCATTCGGACTGCCCGTACAAAGGACGCAGACCTTTGCCACCCACCGCCCAGCAAAGCTGCGTCTCCAGGATCGAGGTGCTCCGTCACAAGAGGCACTCCCTGTAGCTAAGCTGTCTGAGGGGCCCGTCCCCACTGGCATCTCAGGGTGGCCCAAGCGCGCCACGGGGGCCTCTTCCTTTCGCTGTGTCCGCAGAACATTTTTACCTGCAGAGAAATGGAGATGCTCCACTTCACTGGCACCTCGAGGGAATGGTGAGCACGAATATCGGATATCTGAGGCAGCTAGCTTTGCTTCCTTGGGCAAAGGCTCTTTCTTCACCCTTTGTCTGGCGCCAGTCGCGAAAGGTTCCTCTCCTGTGCCCCTGGGGCACGCGTGACAGGCAATGCCGGCTGGAAAGAGGGAGAGAGACCTTTTTGAAGCCTGAGGGCCACAGCAGGCCGGTGGAGCCTCCTAAGCACGTGCTGATAGGACGTTCTCCTCCATAAGCCACATCCGCTTCCTGGAGGGGGGAGAGCCCCCAGCTTGCTTGTCCTGGGCAGTGCCCGAGAGTGTTTTGTGTTACCTGGCAAGCAGAGTTCTGTGCAACTCGGAAGTCCGCTGAGCCTGTCCCTGGCCGGGCTCCTCACCACCCCGTCAGCTCCCTCCTTCCTCCTCTGCCCATCCGCCTGTGCCCGCTGCTCGCCCACCCCTTCCGCCTCTGCAATTTTTAGGGTTCCAGCTGTCATTTCAGATTGTGACAGTGAATAGAGTTTAATTATTTAATGTTCCGCATAAGCCATTAACAGCCTCCTAATTGTTCCTGGCAAATGTTTTGAGAGAGCCTGCAACAGCCGCTTTCTCCCAGGCAGGCGATGCTGAATTAATTCTTGGGGGGTAGATACCAGACCTTTTGTCTTTACAGCTGAATTATTTTTTTCACACGTTCTGCGCCTCTCTAAAACTCCCAGGCAAGGGCTCCCCCCACCCCACATTTCCAGAGCAGCTGCGGAGGGAGCCAGGCAGGGATTTGAGCCAGCAGAAGCAGCTGAAAATACAGTTTCAAAGGTTCCTTTTTCATCTGCAGAACTACGTTCCTGACACACACACACACACACACCCCACATACACCCCAGCCAAACTTTCAGGGTAGAGTAAAAAAGGCTGCTTGCTGTAGCTGCCACACTTCTAAAATTCAAAGCTAGCACCTTGACACATCTACCCAATTGGTTTCCGGCACATAAATAATAAATACCTTTATTATTTAGACTTAATAAATCTGTGACAGGGAACTGTTCCTCATAAATCCATGGCAAGGTCTGGGATGAAGTGATCTTCTACTGAATCACAGAATATGCAGTTGGAGGGGGCCATTTAGGTCATGGCTCAGTGCAGGAACTCAAATGAAAGCGTCCCTGAGGGATCCGTGGGGGTCTGCAGGGCACGGTCAGGAAGGTCAAGAAGATGGCCCCGAAGCTGTTTGCAGCTGCCTTTGTGACTTTTTTGACCATACCCTGTGGACATCCTTGGATAGACAGCTATCTTTCTTTTCTTCTTTTTATATTTCTCTTAGTTTGCGTTAGTTTTTTATCTCTGTATTTTTAAGCTTTAATAAAAATTATTATTTTTAAAAAAAGATAGATCGCTATCTACACTCTGTTTGAATAACTCCAGTGAAGGGAAGCCCACCACTTTCCTTGGCAATTCTTAAATTTTACTTCTGTCCCCTAAGCTGTTGGTTATTCAACCCAGTTTTGTGTCATGTGAGAGCTGGAGAAGCAGTAATTGTCATGTCATCCAACCCACATTTACTGCAAACTAGCTTGATAATCAAAATATTAAGTTGTATTTCTTGAATACCTTGCTGAAATCAAGATATATTACATCTACATCATTCTCATGATCTACTAAGGAACTAAGTAACATCTTCAACAAATCCAGTTGAATTTATCGGCAGGGAGTTGGACTAGAAAAATCTCTAGGTCCCTTCCAATCCATGATACAGTGATTCTGTAAGATGGCACAGAGCTTTGCCATAGCAAACATCTATATTAAAAATTCTTCTGTAGATTGGGGGTATACTATGTCCTCAGCTTTAATTTGGCTCCCATTCTGATGACATTCAGAAAGTCATGGAAAACTTGGCTATTCTCCCAAGTCTTGGGGCAGAGTTCTAACTGAGCCACCGTTGATTAGTTTATTGTCATTAAGAATTTGCTTTCTGGGTGCTTATGATCTGTTTCTTTTTTAATTGTTTTTACTTTTTAAAGGTAAGCCTCCCAGAGACATCTGGAGTTGGGTGGCCTCTGAATTGTATCAAACAAGCAAATAAACAAATAAATGTATGTTAAAATGATGGCACACCTCCTTTAGGATACCCAGCTATCTATACATAAGAATTTTAAACCCTTAAGAAATCATCTGAATTTGAAAGAATTTTAAATCCATAAGGAATCATTTAGGAGTGTCATTCTCTCTCCCCAGTTCAATGTTTCAGCTAGAACTGGGCCAGTATACAGAAGAAAGAAGACCCTGGATTCACAATTTAGTTATTGTTTGTTCTGTCTTGGATAACAATCAATCCTCCAGGAGTAATTTGGTGGAAGAAAAACTCCATTGCTATGGATTTACTCTAGGCACCATGACCCTGTTAGGCGAGATGAAACTAAAAAGATAATAATGCAACAAAGGTGAGGGTTGGGTGCAGCGCAGATCCTATTTATCTTCCAGAGCCCTCTGAAGCTGCAGCTCAACCATGTTCTCTAAAAAGAGGCAACTGGGCAAAGATTTTCTGGTATCATTGGGTCTAGAGATGGTTTCTTGAGGAAAGAATGGACCACCGCTTCCTCAGGTGTTGGCGTGACCATCATAAAGCCACCATCTCGACTCCTAAAAAAAGGTTGTAGGTTCCTATGGTCTATGTAAGAGCAGGTAGCATTTCAAGAATTGAAAAAGCTTTTCACTTCACCACCACTATCCAGGCATCAGAGCCCACCTGCCAGTTTGTAGTGCAGAGAAACACTTCAGATGCAACAGTAGGAGCAGCTCTTCCCCAGGTGGAGAAGAAGGGGGGAACGGATCTCCTACCGCCTGCATTTTATTTCAGGTTGCTTCTACCACCATTCTGGTGGTGGTGGTGCATTTGTTTACAAAGTTGATCCATTTCATTCCTTGCAAGGACCTCCTGACAGCTCAGGAAATGGTACTTTTTTTAGATACAGAGGCCTGGTCAATCATGTCACTGTGGATCACAATTTACCTCCACGTTTTGGAAGTCCCTCTGTTAATTATTAAGCATTAACATTCATTTGTCATCTTCTCATCATCCGGCATCAAATGGAGAATCTGAGAGGTTGAACCAAATAGTACAGCCATATTTCAAGTGCTACAGTATGTGTCTTATCAACAAGACAACTGGACTCAGCTGTTGCTGCTTGCAGACGTTGCCTGCAACAACTCAGTACATTTCTCCATTGGCCTCTCTCTGTTTCAGATGACTTATGGCTTCCACCCCCACGGGTTCCCCTCCAGAACTCCTGAATCTGCAATTCCTCCTGCCTTGGACTTCCTGCAGGAGAGGAAAGCTGTTCAGTGCCTCTTAAAGGGCAGCTGGATCTGGCAAAGGCGGCATACGGGTGGGCCACAGACACACATAGACAAGAAGGTGCTAAGATTGCTAAAGGGAATTTCCTGTGGCTTTCTACAAAGTTTTTCTCTTCCACCTGGCACGCTAAGAAGCTAGACTCAAAGTTGATCGGCCCCTTTCCAATGGTTCAGCAAATAAACCCAGTGGCCTTTTGTTTGCAATTGCCAACATCAGTGAAGATTCATCCTGTTTTTGTTTTAATTTTTTTATCCCATCTTTATTATTTTTATAAATAACTCAAGATGGCGAACATACCTAATCCTCCTTCCTCCTCCTATTTTCCCCACATCAACAACCCTGTGAGGTGGGCTGGGCTGAGAGAGAGGGACTGGCCCAAAGTCACCCAGCCGGCTTTCACGCCCAAGGCGGGACTCGACTCACCGTCTCCTGCTTTCTAGCCTGGTGCCTTCACCACCAGACCAAACTGGCTCTTTTTCATGGATTATTGCTTGTGTGGGAGGTGCCCCCTGCAATGTATGGACAAGAACAGCTCCATCTCCCCATGTCCTGATAGATGGAGAGGGAGAGTATGGAGCAGAGGCTATTTTGGACTCCAGATGCAAAGGGAAACATTTGGAGTACCTGATTCAATGAAGGGCTATCCAGAATCAGAGAGATTACAGGAGGCTATGAGAGATGTCCATGCCCCACAACTGGTGAGCCAGTTTCACCTGCAATGCCCAGGGAAACCCCGCCTGCATGAGCTACCACCATTACAAGGGACTTGGATATGCCAGGATGAACAAGGCTCTTGAGTTTTCTGGAGTGGAGGGCCACAAAGCAGACAGGGGTACAACGGGGGAGGACTGTAGAGAGTAAACAATACAACCTTGATGGAAACATGCAGGAACTGTTACTTAGGGAAAAGGGACTAAAACATAATTTAAATCCAGAACAATGAGGTAACATTCAGAAGTGACTCAGGCAGATGTCTCCCTGATTCACTGAAGGATGAGAAGGAGAAGGAAGAGGCAGAACACAGCCTTGCAAGGTTCTGTTATTATAGCCCATCTCAGTAAAAGTGTTTAGCCGTCAGGTGGAGTTGATTTGCTGGTCTGGTGGGCCTGGCGGGGCTGACATCCTCATAGCTTCCAGGCCTGAGGACAGGACTTCAGTGGTATTCAGTATTCAGTTCCTGTGCACTGATCCTGGGTTAAACCTTGGTTCTCTAAGGCGCTCTAGGAGATGGAGCACCACAAGAGGTGCCTGCAGTGCCGCTGGAGGAAGAGAAAGAGTGAGTGTGACGAAACAGAAGAAAGAATTGGGATTACATCATGACAATAAGGATGGTGAAAGTAATTCTCCTCTCTTACTGCATCTGCTGATAGCTGCCTGGCAGCCCCGTTTAAGATTACTCTTCCTGTGAGAACCCATGGAGATGACCTTGGAGAAGGCATCCAGAAGCTGTTAGAAAGAGTTTCAGACTGTCTCCCCTCTGCCTCTATGGGGTATGGTGGTGGTGGTGGTGGTGGGACTCAGGTAGACTTGCAGACTTGCAACTTGTAAGCAGATTTGCAGAGTTGCAATTCACACTGATGATGTTATCTAGTTGGGTAATTGTTTAATACCCAAAGGTAAATGCCCTCCAAGGGGCAATATCCATGAGAGATTTCCAAGAAAGAGGAGCTGAAAGCCAGTGTGATCATCACAAGCTTTATTAAAGGTAAATACTTACAGGAGTAAACATGCAATGCTCCCTGTGACACACAACAGGTATGTAAGCTGTGTTCTGCCACGGCACGTCCGTGCCAAAGGGCTGGTTTGTAAAGCTTTTATAACCCTGTGCAAAACAAGATGCGTGGGAAACCAGCTTATCAGTGAAATGCCCTTCCTGTGAACTCCTCACTATCTCTGCATCTGGCACTACTTCAGCGTGCATTCTCAGATGCAATCTGTGTCATGCCGCGCATCTTAGTATTTTGTACTAAAAGTTCATGCAGTGGTTAAACATGGTTTTAGCTTGGTTCAGTGTATACAGTGATGAAACAGCTACAAGAAAAACAACCAAGCTCAGAGAACACCAAGAGCTCCACAGAAATTGTAAAATTCTGTCACTGCAGCCAATCTCAATAAAGTATAGTCGTAGTATTTCTGTAGAGTTGGCTTCCTGGTCTAGTCTACTCTGTAGGGCTGGCAGTTCTCTGCTGGGGAGGGATGCGCCACAGAAACATCTACTGGGCTGTCGTGAGGTCTGTTCTTGCTCCCTGGCAGATAAAACTGCTTGGATTTTCCTGGAGTTAGACTCTGACTGGACGGGGCCAGTGGAGGTGCCCAAGGCAGAATCTTGTAGGATTATCTGGAGTGAGTTGGTGGCTGTGACTCCTAAGGAAGTGGACTTGCGACTCTGGACTGTGCAGCCACCTGTTTGTTAGATTCATGTCACTCCTGGTCAAGTCCACCAAGAAGTGAACTGTGATTGGGTCAATGCAGTGGAATCTGCTTCTTTGAGGGAAAGGGTAGTCCCCTCGGCCTTGAATGAGGTGGTCTTGTACCCCCTCCCTCCTCAGGAAGTGACTGCTGGAGCCAATGGGCCTGGACAATTTTAATCCAGTCTCTGCCTGATTGTTTGACTGGTGCTGATCCCTGCTTATCTGAATGTGGCTCTTGGACAGGATGTGTTGTAGTTTTACATGAAAAGATGACAATACTCAGAAAACAATACTCTAATCAAGGAACTATCAAGGAGGAAACTACACCCCAACCAAAACTGGCAGGATGAACTACTGCATACAGACAGGGAGCAAACCTCACCCTCCCTCGCACTGATGAAGTTACCTAGTCAGGTAACGAAACGTCTGCAAGCAAACCACCAAGCTCAGATGGATCCTGTGTTGCTTTAGAGGCAGGCAGAACTGAAATGTCTTTAAGTAATTCACAATTTTAACCCTAATTCTGTTCTTTCTTCAAATTTCCCACCTTTTATCAAGTCAACCAAGAGTTGGCATGACCAAAGAACAAACTTTTTTCTCCTTTTTCAAATCATTGGTTAATAATTTGCAGCTTTTATCTTCAGACTTAGAGCTTTTGTTCAGTAAACATTGTCTTTGCTATTTTATTTGTATGCGTATTTCTTTTAAATGTTCCCTTTGGTTTAAATGAAGTTGGTCTCTTGAAGTTAGTCACTTTCCACCACTGTTCCAGGGGTTTAGTCATGTCTGCTGGACCTTTTTGCTTCCCGCTGATTCTGAACTAGCAGTTCCCCCAACAGGAATCTTGGTTGTGCCCATTAAGATGGGCTTAAGGCTGGCATTGCCAGTGTACTGTTTTCATTTTAAAAATCCTCAGTGGTTTTAGTAGTGCTTCCTGAAGGTTCTTCCTTCCCAACAGGGCCACTTGGAGGCTACAGATTTTACAGTAAGGCTTAGTTTCCACTGGGTTAATTTTCACTGAGATCTGCATAGGATTTTTGTAGCTCAGAGGTGATCAGTTAAAGGATCCCACACAAAACTACCTTGAAAGCTTTCTGTGGCTCATCTGTGGGGCTGCCTTCTCCCCATAACATCTGCCTGCTCAAAATGAGTAAATTAGGCCCGTGCAGTATCCCCTTCCTCAGGGATTACAATCTGCAGGGACTGGGGAAAGATGCCTCTTGTAGAGGGAAGAGGGAATGGCCTTGAAGGATAGGAGGAAGAGCTGCTACTAAGGTAATGGTCAGATAAGGGGGGCCTGAACCCAGGTCAGGAAAGTAACATGAGAAAACCTCTCAGATAAGCCTCTCCCTAGTTCACACAAAGATAAAGGGAGGGAGGGAAGAAGCGCATTCAGACATGTAAGATTATGTTATTATACCTGTTATAATAAAAGTAGCCCTAACTTATATGACATTGGCTTTTTAGTCTGGTCGGCCTTATAGGGCTGACGTATTTTCAATTACTGCCTCATTTTTTGGAAAAGCGTTTTCTCAGGCATCCAAATGGTCCTTTCCCTTTGGACTTTTAGAAAGTCTATAAAGAGCCAGTTGTCCTGTGTGTGAGGGTAGGATAACTGCTTCCTCTAGCAATGAAAGGCATTTTAATTCTGCTTGGTTTATTTGCTGGACATTCCTGATCTTGCATATGTGAAATGTATGGGTTTATACGTTGTTTTTGTTTTGATCTGAGTTTATGGAAGTGGGAATTGTATGCCATTCAGAGCCGATTCTAACTGGACTGGCTTATAAACCCTGTAAGTAAGTAAATAAATAAAACTATAATCTTGGAATATGAATTACAACTCACTGAATAACGAGTCCTTAACACTTGGATTCAGGTGTCTCCAAACAGCTCCTAATTCATATTTCCTTAAAATTCTTTCTGGCTTTTTACTATTCTTATTCTTCCTTTTGTGAATAGCAGCTCTATTCACTTGGGGATAGATTAAGAAACAGAAGAAAGCAAACAGATGTGAGAACAGACAATGGAAATTGCCGAGAAGTCAACGCCAAGAAAGACAAAGATCTCAAGAAGGAACTTAAAGAATTTCAGAGAACTGTTAGAAGAGACAAGATGTAATCTTACAATGACTTCTGTAAAGATATCAAAGGTGAAAACAGATGCAGAAAAACCAGGAGAAACTTCCAAAAGATCTCTAAACTCAGAAGGAGGCTCCAACCTCAAAGGACACTAAAGGACAGATAGTAACCGATTCAAAGGAGATCAGAGAAAGATGGAAAGAGGGTACTAAATTCTGTATAGTAGAGATGTCAGCATCCAAGGTGGCTTAGAACAGTGTTTCTCAACTTTGGCAACTTGAAGACGCATGGACTTCAACTCCCAGAATCCCCCAGCCAGCATGGGGAATTCTGGGAGTTGAAGTCCATGTGCCTTCAAGTTGCCAAAGTTGAGAAACACTGTCTTAGAACATATTCCTACTTACAAGAACCTCTAATGAAGCTAGATCAGCACACTGGTCATTACCAGGAACTGATGAAGTCCTTGGCAGATTCAGTAGTACAGTATACAAGTGCCCTAAGATATTAGTGAAATTAATAATGGCTGTATAACTTTTAATGAGTTACGAATAAAACTCTTTATGGTCTGTTACAACCTTCAGTGTCAGAGGAAGTGCCTGGGGTTTCCTGCAACTTTCTTCTAACTCTTTTAGGGATGACATTTGCTTTCTTTCAACGGTTTGGCACTTCCCCAGGATTTCTCGAAAATAATATGTTTCTTCAAAGCTGTAAGAAGTAGGCCACATGATGGACTATTGGTCCATTTAACTTAAAATGGTAGGAATCCAGGTGGACAACCTTTTTGTCTGATGAGCGCTGATGTCTTCAGGATCACCTGGCATAACATGGTCGATATAACTGACAGAAGCTGTAGGTGAGGCCAGAACCAAACTGGGTTTAGTCCTCAGGATATCTCAACATGTAAACCCTACCACTGACTTGCAGAAATGGCTTGGATGACCTTAAAAGGGAGAGAGAAAAATTCATGGAGGACACATCTGTGGGGACCTGTTACTGTTGAAGTCTTTCCGTTTCCTCTGGCTTTCGGCAGCAGACTGTCGGAGTTAATTCTCACGTAGTCAGAAGTGAACAACCTGATAGCAGATCAGTCTGTTACCAGAACGAGGACCAGATGGTGACTGTATCTCCCATCCCTGGGAGAATCATTTTTAGTCCTCGGAGGGAGTAGGAGAAAGAAACACACGTCGGAGGGTGGAAAAGAAGCCAGACACAAACACACAGCGAACAAGCAAAAACAGGGCTGTACAACCATAGTGCAAAGTATATTTACATAAGTTACATAAATATACACAAACCATGGACTCTAATACGTAACTTAACTAAATGACTTAATTTTCTACTCTTTTGCTTACGATACAAAAAATGCTTCGCTGCTAGTTCCTTCCTCCTCCTAGGCTACTTAGGAACATCACCTACTTCTCTCCTTAATACTCTGTTGCCCACTTCTCCAGCACCTGAAGCATGTGGAGTTTGCTGTGCCCCCATCTAGAGTCCAGCCTGTGCTTTCTTTCTGCTGGATCTTCCTCGGCTTCAGCTGCCTCAGGAGCCTTCCTGGATCTTCTCCTTGGCCGTGGGACCTCTGGCTTCTGGCTCTCACAGCCTCTACCTCCTCTGCTCCGTGTCTCATCGCCTCTCACTGCAGCAGCATCTCCTGCCAGAATTAGAAGACCATGTCCCCCTCTTTACCTGTTCTGGCTTCTTTTATACTTCTTCCTTTTGAAACCTGTGTGCCAGCTTGCAAGCAATTCTAAGGAGTCTGAAACATCTGTTTTCCCTTTCTCTGCAAGTGCCTACAGTCAGACAATTACAGACACAAATGTTGTCCTTGACAATCACTCATAACATTTTCCTGTTTCATTGCAGTTCATCCTTCCACCGCGCAGTACATTTGAATACTGATCACAATAGAAAGGGAGTTTGTACTTGATCGTTGCTGGAATTTTTTCATAATGGCTTCCTCGTTTTGCAACAACTGATCTGCTTAACTCCCCTGGGAAATATAGTCTTGCAGAATTTTGCATTGTCAGCCAAGAAGATCTGATGCATGTCTCCAGAATCACCTGTTGTAGAAGAAGGATAGGTCATCCTCTGCCTGTAAGCACCCCATAGCCACCATGAGAAATGAAATACTAGACCCACGTGTATGTAGCAGGGTTATGTCACTCCAGGTTTTTAGACTGGGATCTTACCTGGCAGTGTTAGGAATTGAACCTAGGATCTGTCTTTTCTTTTCTTTCTTTTTTTTAATACCAAGCAAGTGCTATGCATTAGCTTCAGCCATAATAAAGAATCTCACATTAGGCAATGTAGAATCTCTGGATGGTGAAGGGAAAGGCAAAACACATCACCCTCCATTTCATCAAGTTAAACAGAGCTGTTATGAATCAGTTCACTTATTAGCTAGCTCTGGTTGTAAAGCGGTAAATTAGTCCCCGTCTTTGACTAATGCTAAAAGAACCTTGCAGAAGCCGTGTCCAAGGTTCCAGGAATCAGGGTTTCCAGGGTGAAAGATAAGCCAGGATCAAGGATCACAGAAAAGCAGCCAAGGGATTCTCATCCCCTAGTGTGGGCTGTCACAACTCTCCTGTATCCTTACCCAGATGCAGCTGAACCTCTGCAGTCTTGGTTTTGCCAGGCTCTGATCCCGCAAAGCTCCAGTTCCCTGTTCAGTTGTCTCACACAGGGAGCTCTTCTTCTGCACAGCTAGCTTCTGGCTCTCTCCCCATGGCCATCTGCGTTTGGGGCCAGGTGGAGGGAGGCCTTGTGTCTAATTCCAGGTCATCTTTAGATTCAGGCCCAATGGGATCTGCATTTAGTACTTAGGGGACTTAGTACTACAGTTTGGTTCTTCAGCACCCAAAATACTTGACTTCTCAGCCTGGTCTTCCTCAGAGGAAGATGGTGTGACGAGAGTGCTGAGAAAAGATCTTGTCACTTAAAAGAAGGGAGGTATGCGGAAGAGTTAGCTCACTGCTTTAGTATGGTGTTTCTCCACCTTGGCCCCTTGAAGATGGGTGGACTTCAACTCCCAGAAT
>NW_006533678.1:129494-141563 GCF_000186305.1 Python bivittatus
GGATGTTCCAAAGGGCGGGGCCACCGCAGAGAAGGCCCGCCTTCTGGACCCCGCCAGTCGGAGTTCTTTTGCCGAGGGGGTCTGGAGCATGCCCCCTCTGTGTGATCGGGTGGGACGGGTTGAAATCGTGGGGGAGAGGCGGTCCCTCAGGTAGCCTGGCCCCATGCCATGGAGGGCTGTAATTTTAGCAATTACATGTTCATCATTTGTACATACTCCCATTTGAAATTGAAATTACTTTATTGTCATTGTACCTTGTACAACGAAATTAAATGCCATCCCCAGTGCACCTTATATATATAAAAACCATAAAATAAAAACACACATCCTTCACATTCTATTTACCATTACACACCTCCCGATGTTACATTAATATTGCACTAATTTCCAACTCAGTCTTACAATGTTCAAAACCATAAATTCTTTTGTCTACTTTAAATCTTTGTAATAACTGTAAATAAGAAAACCATTGGCAGCTATGTCCCCCTGCCATCAGTTCTTCTCTTGATTTTAT
The DNA here is from genome assembly GCF_000186305.1 of Python bivittatus. Next base: position 130,009 of record NW_006533678.1, read on the forward strand.
TTTGTATTCCCCTTGACAGAATCCTAGTATCTCACGATCCGTTAGCCACTTGTGTTCGCCTATTATTTCTCGTCTGTAAAATGCTTCTTGTGCTGAGAGCCACAAAGGTGTTTTGGGGCACAACCTGGGTTTGTATCTATTCCATATTCTCAATATGGCAGATCTACATAATGATTTTTAAAGTCCCCATTCACCTTGACTTTGTTGCGCCACAAACACCATGCCACCCAAATCTCAGCTCATGTGCTTCTAACTCCGGAAGCCTTCTATTTCTCAGCAGCGCTTCATCCAAACCAAAGAGCAAGCTGCAAAATACAATTTCAAATCAGGCATGTACGCCACAAGATAGCTAAACCTCCTTATTCAAAAGCTTCTATGCTTCTTGTGCCTGGAATCATGAAGCCCCACAAGATCTTTCTTCACCACCTATGAGTTTCTCAGAAGCACCCACTTTTGCACCCTGGATGCTCGTGCTGATGAACCTTTGAAATCATCCCACTGGGAATCTTCTGAGAGCTTCTTCTCTAAAGCCTCCATCCAATCTCAGCGGACAAGGGGTCTGGGAGATATAGCCCCAAGACAACTGAAGGGCGTTGTGCTGGGAAAAGGGGTGCTATTTAATTGCTGGATGGAAATCCTCTGCAAGTCAGCTGTTCTTTCCTTCCATGTTTTTCTCCAGAATGTTATAAAACTCATTAGTCTAAAGGAAAGAAGAAAATAAAAAGTGCCAAGCAAATAATCAGGCGCATATTTCAGAAGGCTGCAGCTAGAAACCAGTTTGCTGAAATGCCTCTGACTGCATTTAATGAGCAATGAAGTTTTCACCATGAATTATAGAATGGATCTTCCCTCCCCACTTGGCCCAAAGCTGGAGCCACCCAGCCAAGATTTATAGCAGCCTGTTCTTAATTACGCCCCATTCCCCAATCAACAGGGGAAAAAGCGTTGCCAGTAACAAGCCCTGCATATTTTAATGCAGATCGGTTTGATTGGGAAAACAGCAACCTGGTAGGCACCTATTGGCCAAGATCCGGAACGTCTCCCATCCCTTCCCTGCTCCTGATTCCCGAAACATTTTAGCAAGTCTTTTATGGTAATTGTGTTGCTCGGGTGAAGCATTCGTTTGCGTGAATGTATGGAGCTGTATAAAGATCGGTCTATTTCTCATTTGCGAAGGTGGAAATATGCAAAGAGGTGCAGCCTGCAGCTTGATGGCGGGAATTAAGCCAGCATCACACAGCTGGGGAGAAAAGATGTCACCCTTGTACTGGGCGTCTGACCTTTTCTAATCCGGGTAATGAACAAATCTCCATTTCTAATCGTGGTGCCCCAGTTTACTTCAGTTATCTCTTGCCCTTTCCTTAAATCTCCACAACACCCTGTTTCCCTCTGGAATAAGGTTCTAACCTATCCCGTATATCCCAAACGCTGTTATTTATCTAACTTTCCAAACTCCCTTATCTGCGTTCCTTATATTTCAACCTCTGTTCTCCCTAAGACTCTGTAAGACCTCTCCAGGGACTTTGCCTAACTTTCTGACCTCTGTTATCTGTGAGGCTCTAACCTTCTCAGTGCTCCACCTTAGATCCTTTAAGCTTTATTCTGGCTGAGTCCTGTGTTACGGACCCCATCTTCCCCCTGCAGCCCCCAAATGTGGGCGCCTTGGCTCGTCCTCAGCTCGTGGGCCTGCTGCTGAGAATGTCTGGGTCCAACAGCACCCCCTCTGCCACTGCCTGTAACATGGACCCTCGGTAGGCAGGGGATGTCGTCTCCCTATCCAGTCCACACCTGCACCCCAGGCCCCCTGAGGCTGAACTCTGGGTCCTCCAGCAACGGTCAGGGTCTTTCTTTCAGACAAGCTCAGCATCTGCTGGAGCTCTGTCTGCCAGAGTTCTAGGCCTCCATATGCCCCTGCCAATGCTCAGGGCCTCTTCCGGTAGCTCCAGGGCCTCCAGCCTTCTTCTTCTTGTCACCAGGTTGAGTTGCCCTTGGCTGTTTCAAAGCTGTCCACTCTCTGCACCACCACCATTCCATGCCAGGACCTACTGCTGCTTTTCCTGCTCCACGATACCCCTTCGTTTCTTCAGGCCTTGTGGTCTCTAACCGTGTGCCTCTAACCATGAACCTGACCAAATGACCTCTGATCCAACTCACAGTGGGGTCACATGTTACAACTAGTTTTTGTCTCGGGGCAGTGGTGACATGACCTGGCGTTGGGGGATGTTACCACCAGTCTCTTTTCCTAGAGAGATCACTCATTGTTGGTCTTGGAGTTCTCTGTGCCCCCCCAGCCCCACTGCAGGGAGGGAGGACCTGTTCAACTGGTCCACTCCAGGGGCATGCTGGACCCTACTGGGTTTCAGAGGAAGCTTGGGGTTGTTCTGGGGCTCTGCACATGGTTCAGCTGACGCCTTAATCAGGGCTTGGAAGGAGAGGGTGGCGATGGTCTTGGATCGGGTCACACCTGCGTGGACTGTCTGTCAGAGGGAATCCTGGAGGCTCCCCTGGTTTTCAGAGGAACTCCAGCTGATGAAGTGGTAGAAGAGATGCCAAGAGCATTGCTGGAGAAAAATGAAGAATAAACCCAGCTGAGCATGGGTAAGCCCCTTTCATAAGGATTACCTCAAGGTGATAAGGCTGGCAAAATATAGTTATTTTTCTACACTTATTGTGTCTGTGTAGAGCAAGCCAGCAGGCCTCTTTAAGGTGACCCAGTTGCTTTTGGGCCACTGTGAGGACTATTCTGGGCATCTGTCAGATTCACTCAGAGTTGGAGTAGCTGTACTGTTCCTCTAGAGTTACCTGAAGTGCAGTTGTGCCTGGTTACCTAGGAGGAGTTTGAACCTATTAGTCCTGATGAAATGGGTAGGATCCTTGGAGCTGTGACCTTAGCTACCTGTGTTTCAGATCCCTCCTATCTGGTCAAGGTCTCCTAGGAAGTGACAGGAAGTGACACGTTGTTGAGTCCACGAGATGGTTAATTCTTTTTTTTTTTTTTTTGTGGGAGGGGGTGGTTCTGCCTGCTTTGAAAGAGATGGTGGTCTGCCCTCTCCTCAACAAGCCATCACTGGACAATATTAATCCGGTCTCCAACCTTCCCTTTTTATGGACGTTGTTGAGAAGATGGTCAGCCTGCATCTCCAGGCGGGCCCTGGAAGAAGTAGATTATCTGCCCCTTTTTAGTCAGTTTCAGACCTGGTTATAGCACTTAGCCCTGACTGAATTCGTTGATGACCTTTGGCAAAACTGGGATGTAGCACGTCCATCTTGGCCCTCCAGGTTCTTTCAGAAGCTTTGATACTATTGACCATGGTACCCTTCTGGACTGGTTTGGGGAGATTAGCAGCGGGAGGCCCAATCTTACAGTAGTTCTCATTTTTCCAGGGCCAGTTCCAGTCAGTGTTATTAGGCAGTTCCAGGGAGAGGCTTCTGCCAGTCATTAGCCTGGAAAGATAACCTGCCAGAAGATGTGCCAGCCCCAGCATTGCCCTGCCCTTAAATTAGTTGCCGTGCGATTGCTAGAAAAGGGAAATAATGGAGCATTGTGGGTACTCCTTAAACTGTAGAAGCTTTTTAGACCATGACTCAAATGGATTGCTTCTTGTTAAATGTGAGTAATTTCCAGAGACCGTGATGAGTCAAACCCATCAGCCTCTTTAGTCAAAGTGTCCTCTCCTCCTTCTTCCTCTTCTTACACTTGCTGTTTTTTACATCTACATACGGAATTGCTCTCTGGCTCCACTTGTGTGTCACCCAGCTTTTGGGGAGAGATTATATGGCAGGGCCATAATTGTGGAGGGACCTTCCCTTGGAGACCAGGCCTAGTTGGACCCTAAATACTTTTTCCATGCTCTTCTAAGATTTTATTTATTTTATTCGTGGTTGGCTGCTGGATTTATGCAATCCTATGGATTTGCATGCATTATAAAAACCTGACAGATAAGCCTAGCCACTGATGTGGTGTGTAAAAGACTAGCCCTCAATGAGAAGGTTAGTCCATGTTCAGGAATATGATTTTAATTTGACTTTGTATACTGATGATCACCCAAAGTAGCCATTATGGATTGTTTCTACAGAGCAAAATGGACCAGGAAAGTAAACTATAACCCAACACTGAAGCTAGTGCAACTGTCTCATCATAGTCATCAGAATAATTAATTATGGTCCTTTCACTCACTGGGACCTGGTGGTTAGACTTCCCCTCTGAGCAGAGCTGTCTCTGTTTTGGTCTGTCACGTCTCCTTTCAGCTCCTCAGCTCTTCTGCCAACCCTCAACATCTTCCGTTCTCCCCTGCCCTTCCATCTAAGGAGAAGGAAACCAACTCCATGGCCTTGAGAGCTTCCCTTGGTCTGACTTGTCACTCTGTATGTCTCTCTCTTTCCTGGTTTAAAGCTTCTAGGATCTGATTAACTCTAAACATCTGATAAACTCACGAACTGTTGGTAGTCACAGGAGGGATCCCTGGGGAGATGGGCCGCAACTGCTCAGGAACAAGGCAGGTCCAGAGACAATCAGAGGAAAATGTGGTGGGGAGGTAGCAGCCAACTGATTAACGTCTTCCAGCCTTAAAGAAGGGATCTGCGAACGTTACATTGCAGAAAGGAAAAGAAGAAAAGCAATTACAGCATGACCCTCCAACCGGAATGCTTTCATAAACTATTGGAATGACCTCCCTGTTGCATTTCACACCAGTGGAATCCTTTTGAGAGCCAGTGTGGTGTCCTGGTTAAGGCACCTGCCCAGAAGCCAGGAGAGGCGAGTTCCAGTCCCGCCGTAGGCACGAAGCCAGCGGGGGACCCTGGGCCAGTCCCGCCCTCAGCCCTGGGAAGAAGAAGGAGGCAGTGGCAAACCCCTTCCGAAACCTTGCCGAGAAAACTCAGGGACTAGTCCAGGCGGTCTCCAGGAATCAGTGCGGACTTGAAGACCCCCCCACCCCCTGCAAGAGCCCTTTCGGATAATATCGGCATGTACAGCAAACAACACTGTTTATGTTGCAATGCCCTTCTATGCCACGCCATTCACCCCTGCAAGGAAGGGCAGCTGCCTGGCTCCTATCGCCTGCCTCCATGCCAGGGTCCCAGCACTGGGCCCTGAGCTGCATGCACTTTAATACTTAGCCCAAGAGAAAATAGGGCTCATTTCTAGGGTGTGCTAATAAACTTATGAATCTGACCCCCACGCTTTGTAGACGTTGTAGGAGGAGAATCTGTGGTAGCCCCAGATCGGAAGGAATCTGGCAGTTTCTCAGACTAACAAATGTTATAGAAATGCACGTTTTTGTTCATGAAAACTGATGGCTTTTCATAAACTTTCTTAGACTGAAAAGGTGCTCCCAGACTCCTGACTGGAGTTACTTGTGAGTTCATTTGCAGAATGGCTTGACTTAAATCAGCAAGAAAACAGACAGAGCTTTACCTTGGATTTAAATCTGGTTTCTCACTGGGACTTCCTCCTGGAGTTTATAAAAAAAAACACCAAACTGTGTTAATTGATTTGCATTCAAAGTAGGAATATGGGTTACACCCTTATTTCACTGTGACAATCCAGGAGTGCATTATTTTCTGATGTGACATTCACATCCCCTTTAAGACTTGCTCTGCCTACGTTCTGCGTGATTTCTTCTCTTCTCTTTCCTTTTTGCCTTGTTTTTAAAACCTCTCCAATATTCCCATGTTAAGTTTCTTGTATGAAACTTATTATGTTTCCATGTTATGTTTCTTGAGTGAGAAAGCAGGAAACGATACGTCGGGCAAGAACACGCGTGCACATCTCCGATCTGCGTGCCAGAGAAACCCACATGGCGATGCCTAGAGGGGTTGGGTGGAAGCTGGCGATGGGTCAGCTTCTGGGCAAATTAGAGCTGTTCATTTTCATCCTGTGAAATGAAGTGTCTGTCTGGTAAGTGGAGTGCAAACAGTCATATTTTAAAAAGTGATGCAATTGGTTCCTTGCGGAAACTCCTCCTGTTCGGTGCGTGTAGGAAAAGCGTTTTCCTGGCTTAGGGTGCCCCCGCTTGGCCTCTCAGGCAGGGGCCGCGAGGGCCTCCAAGCGCCACCGCAGGAAATCTGGAGCAGGTTTTCCCTCCGCCCTGCAAGGCTGGCTAATCCTGCCTGAGGAAGGTCATCAGGGAGGCTCCAGCAAGGGCATGAAAGGGGCGGTCAGGGCCGAGGACCAGCGGGATTTCCCAGCCTCCCACCATCTCAGAATAGACACAGCCTTCAGGTGGTTTATGGTCACTGGAGGGTCACTGCTGCCCAGGATGTTTTATTGTCTATTTTAGTGAGAATGGTAGTGATATGGAATGAGGAGGGCTTGGATAAGATGGGAGAGTCTGGAAGAACTTGGAAATGCAGCTGAGAAGAAAGCAGGAGGGGTGGACTGATTGGGGGAAAAGGAGGAAGAGGATAAAACTGGACGTCGAGGAGGGGTTGGAGGTACTAAAAGGAGGGAAGCCGTGGAGTTCTAGAGCCCCGCGCCCGGCGGCGGCGGCGGCAGCAGCAGCAGCAGAGATGGCAGAGGAGAGAGGGCCGTGTTGATACGCTGTCGTCCAAAGCCAGAGTTGCTGGGTCAAATGGGCAACGTGATGGCGGGGAGGATAGATCTGGCATAGGATGGACACACTTTAGAAGGGAACGTAGATTGGTGGCGAGAAGCTGAGTGACATTCGGAAACTAGATGACCCACACCCCCTGGAGGCATCTGAGCTGGAAGAGCCTGGGACACTCACTGGGGATGTGGAAATTGAGGGGCAGTGGTAGCAAGCGCTGAGTGTGAATGTGTGACAGCCACCACATCTTTTAGTGTAGAGTGAGAGTGAATAACAGAAGCTGGAGTTTTGGACACCATTTTTGCACAGGGTGTGAAATCGGAGCGCAAGTAACAGCTGCTGGAGAGGTGGGCACTGAGTGTGAGCGACCTGCTTTGGGACAGCGGAAAAGAGATTCCTCCTCCTGAGATTCCTCGCTGAGAAGGCTTTGGGAAATTAAGATTGGAAACAGGAGGAAAGACCACGTTTGGCGATCTGTCTCTTAGGGTAGGAGGCTGTACAGAATATGGGGTGGCTCTGTTAACAGAACTCATTTTGCGTCCTCCCCCTCCTGCTTTTCCAAAGAACAGCTAGGAGAGTGCTTTTACCCCCAAAGGCAAAGCGTGGAGCAGCTGGGCTTGTAGTAGATCCGAAGCGTAGAGAGAATGGCCCAGCTGTCTTCCAGAGAGAGAGAGAGGAAGAACACCAGGGACAGCTCTCTGGTGCCTTCATTCTCAAGGATGGAATAACTTGTCTCTTGCAATAAATTTCAGAATGAAATGATGAATCACCAGGAATAAATCTGTGGTCTTACCAGAGGTGCAGACAAGCTGCCTTTGATTTACAGCCAGCAAATGCCACATGTCTCGCTGGGGCTGATGCAGAGCACGGTGTCCTCAGAAGATGGGGTCTGGTTTCTCCGCTCACTTTATTTCAGGCAGATCATCATATGGGGGAAGCCACAATTCTTGGCTCTCTTTGGCGGACCTGGGGTGGAAGAGGCTGTAATCCTCTCTGATCTTGGCCTGATGTGGCTTAGCCCCCAGTGATGGTTTCTATTTGCTTTATCTTTGAGCACGTAGGTGTTGGAGAAAGTGGGACATTGCTTTAGTGTGCTATAAGATCTCTTTCATGTGTTGTGTTGTTAATAAAAAGAAAATGACTCATTGACCTACTCTGTCTGCTGATTCCAGTGGTTACAAGGAAAACCTCCCAAATGGTAGGAGCAGGTCAGCCGTGGAGCCGCTGATGCAGAGACAGTGAGAACCCCTTGCTTGGAGGGGTTCAGCCATCTGCCAGAGAGGCTTGAAGGACATATCATCATCTTCTTGGCCTTGCTATCAGCCCAAGAATCCTTTCTTAATCCTTTTCATTGTGTTGCATTTTCTGTTCTGTTTGACTTTATTGTACGCCACCAGAGTCAGGTGCCTGCGGCGAACAAATTAAATTAAGAGTCTACCAGGATCTTTTCCTGACATCACGGCTGCCAACTGGAAAGACTGAGACTCGGGATTTGGTCCCTAAGTTCCTCCAAGGAGGAATGACGGCGGGAAGGTGAGAGTGGCTGATGAAGAGTCAACTGCTGGCAAAAGAGAGAGCAGTGGGCATCTCTCGGCTTTGGAGGCATAAGCATCTTTTCTGCGTCACCTCTCATTCCCAGTCTGGGCCTTGCAAGTGCAATGGGGTCTACAATGTCCAGCACCCCATTCCCCCAATTCTTTCTTATCCCCAATTCTGTATGGATGCATTGCCTGAGACAGATCATGATTTCAGTAGCCTATTCATTGTTCTCTGCCCTTTTAGTTTCCCTACTTCCAAATTTCCCTTGGTACAGTTTCCCTGTCTCCTATTTCTCTTGTCCAAATGCCATGGGAGAGTTCTTTCAGATGAGCAGGCCAAGCCACCAGAGCAAGCCTCTGTTCTCTGCAGAGGGAATCCTTAAGGTCATCTTGACTACACTCACTTAACATGCTTACGCAGACCACTGAATCAACCCATCCCCTGGGTTTGCGCTATACAGTGAACCATGAACTGATCAAGTGGACTGAGTTTGCACAACAGAGTGAGCATCTCTCCACCCAAAAAAGCAAGGCCCAAGCAAGCTTCACACAATGTATAAGCGCAGTGGCTAGGATTGAACTGACCTGGTTGGATAGAGTTATTGAATGATAGACTTATATAGGATCTTGGGGGTTTTCTAGTCTAATCCCCTGCCCACAGCAGGGATCTTCAGACCATCCCAGACAGATGGCTGTCCAACCTTGGCTTGAAACCATCACCCACCCCATGATGGAGTCCCCCACGATTCCAGGAGGAAGGCTGTCACCATCAGGAAGTTCCTTCTTATTTTGATTTGGATCTCCTTCTGTAAAAGTTGTACCCACTGGTTCTTGTCCTACCCTTGGGTGCTCTGGAAAATAAATCCATACCCTGGTGACAGTCTTCCAAGTATTGCAGCCTCTATGACCACATATTAGCTTCCTTGGTGGGAGTCTCAGAACCACCAGGGACAACCTAATTTCTGCAAAGTCTTCCAGTGGTTTTATTTATTACATATTGCATTTTGACATGATGAGATTGGGTTGGGTTGGGTTTAGCACAGTATGTGGACAAAGCCACTGTGTTTTATAAACCACGCACAGTACATGTGAATTCTCCCACCTGTGGCTTATTCAATAAACAGTGGTTAAGCAAACCATGTCTTAGTGTGATGTGTGAACCAGGTTGTCAGGTTAAGACCAGATGCTGCAATCTTAAATGTTGTGTTGGCTCTTTGTTCAGGATTCCAGGAGAAGGAAGGCGTAAGGATGAGTAAATGGGATATTATGGGAGACAGCTATTATAGGAAACCACAAATAAGTCTCACCATCCCCACGGGAACCACTGACAATCAAGGGGCTTCTCTTTTCTGGGCTGGGCATCCCATGAAGATGCTAATTCTCCAAGACCCTGCTCATCCTCCAAGCTGCTACTCCTGTTCCTGCCCATTGCTTCCCTCATTGCAGAAAATCACAGTGCTTGACTCCAAAACATACCTTCAGTTTATAGTAAGTAATGAGTCAATCAGCAGAAACCGAGCAAACAGGAGCTAAATTAAAACTGAAGCAGAGAACAAGCAAGATTGGTGAGAGTAACACTGAAACAATTTGTTGGAATGAATCCTGAAGCCAAGATTTTTTTGTTGTTCAGTTGTTAAGTCATGTCTGACTCTTCGTGGCCCCATGAACCACATCGCGCCAGGCCTTCCTGTCCTTCACTGCCTCCTGGAGTTTGCTCACTTTCAGGCACTTTTGAAAGCTATAACCTTCCCGGCCCAGTTTCTTCACAAAGGAACGGCCTGGGGCCCTGAAAAGACAGTTAGGGTTTTCCACTGGCCTGTACTATGAGCAGAACAGAGAAGTCCGAGTCTTGCTTGGCAGGTAGCTAGAAGTTTCTAAAGCCACAGCTGTGAGTTGATAAAACTAGGCAGGATGCAGGATTCCAGATGGTGGGCAAGGAGTGAATCAGGTTGTCTGCGTTTCTCTCCTTAGTTGAAGAGGTGGTGGTGGTGGTGGGTCTGTCTGTAGCCCCTCACCCCTCTATAAAACTCCACAAACAAGCCTGGGTGTGAAAAAAGAAACCTAGCCGGCTACCTGGGTGAGATGAAAGGAAAGGAGAAGGGATTCACTATTGCGCTGACCATGCTCTCTCTGTTGCTGTGTCTTGTCAATGTGGAGCACGGTCCAAAAATAAGTTCCACTCAGTTGAGTGAGGTGCACTGTCCAGTGCGCTCAGGAGGACTGTGGTGGTCATCTCACTATGCCACCTTCCCAGATTTGTTGGGACTACAACTCCCAGTGTTCCTCAGCCAGCGGAGAAGCCTGAGGGAAACATAGCTGGAGGTGGAACCGTACCTGCTGGTGAAGCCATAATGGTTGCCTCCTTCATGGAGCAGAGAGAGGTAGACAAGGGTGATCATCAAGATCCTGTTCAGTTCAAAGTTTCAATAGTTACATTATTTATTTACCAACTGGAGGTCCTTCACTAATAATTTGGCTGGGGCAGGTGTCACACATCATGCTAAGCTATGGTTTATTCTGCCCGTGATCTGCTGAATAAATAACAGCGGGTGGCTTTACACACCATAGTAAGTCAAAAAATAAGCAAAACACATAATAGCTTAGAACAGTGTTTTTCAAACTTGGCAAGTTTAAGGTATGTGGACTTCAGTTCCCAGAATTCCCCAGCCAGCTTCCTGCCTGGGGAATTCTGGGAGTTGCAGTCCATGCATCTTAAAGTGGCCAAGATTGAGAAACGCTGGCTTAGAACAACCTGCATAAACTCTGGTTGTGTATGTTTTCCCCATCTTATGTTGTCTCAGAATTGCTCGCTCCAACCTAGGTTGAAGGAGGAATTCTGACTTTTTTCCCTAATTGCTTTATACCCCTCTTTTCCATCTGTGATCAGCTGCATTCTCTCCTTGGGCATCTATTTCTCTGGTGATTCGGAAAAAACTGGCTGAGTTGTATAGAATCCTTTGGTTTTTAAACTGAAATACAACGGAATACGCCGCCCTGAAACGCAGCCCCAGCCTGCCCCCTCCCTGCCATCCCAAGGAAATCCACCTTCCTATTCTCTGGAATTGAACCGGTCTTTCCTCTTCCCCACTGGGCTTAGTGGCTGTGTGTTCACCGTACGCTAAACTGGGTTAATGTTTATCTCGGAATGGGAGGGGTTGGGTCTTCCCACCTTCCCTGCTGCCGAGTTGGGCTCCTCCCCCCGCCATGCTGGAGTTGGCAGAAAACTGGACCGGCACAAGATTTGCTGCCCTCTTTGCTGATCCCCCTCCTGCCTCCCTTGTCTTTCTTCCCAGTCCCTTGCCTTCTCCTCCTCCTCCTCCTCCTCTTCTTCCTCCTCTTCTCCTTCTCCTTCTCCTCCTTCTCCTTCTCCTTCTCCTTCTCCTTCTCCTTCTCCTTCTCCTCCTCCTCCCCCCCCCCCATCATCATCATCATCCTCTTCATCATCATAATCATCATAATCATCATCATC
>NW_006533678.1:146133-162595 GCF_000186305.1 Python bivittatus
AAGACAGAGCCGGTGTCATCCCGAAGGCCAGGAAGAAGAGGTGTTATCAGGGTGAGGAATTCACAAGGCCACGACTCGGTGAGAAAGGAATCTGGTGCCAAAGAAGAAGGGGGAGGAGAAGAGGTAAAAGCAGAGGGAGTTACGCGGGCTTTAGTTTTAGCAATGCTTCGCTTAGAGCTGCATGTACCACCCAATAAAGGAGATCTTATCTGAGCAAGGCCTGGTTTCATGGGAATTCTTCTGGATTGGGATTTGGACCTTGTAGGCCTGACAGGTTATTTGGCTACCTGAGGCAATGTGGGGGTAGCTTAGCAAGCTTTGTATTGCAAATTTCTCCACACCTGCACTTAGAAAAAGCTACAAAGCGAGCATCATTGCATTGTTCATCACTCTTCTTTGCTGCTTACCTTTATCCCTAATAATTAAGATAAAGAGGCCACCACCAGCTCCCTAATCTAACACCTGCTAAGGGAGGGGAAACAATAGCTGCATGCTAAAAGCAACATCTTGTAAGTTATCCTTAGCAAAGAGTCACTTATCTGGATTCCTGAGGTATTGACTAGATATGTCACCAATCCATCCCCAGGTGCTGTCTGGCAGGGACCCTCCCCTAAAAATAACTTTGGTAGAAGATATACTGCTTAAGTTATGTCAAATCTCTGATAAGCTGTGCTATGAAGCTATCTCCAGGTTTCTACTCTGTTTGTGCCCTGCCCGTTCTTAGCATAAAAAGACCTCATACAACTTGAACCTTGGTACTGATAAGTCCTAAGTAAGGTCTGCACAATGGCTGGCTCTGGGGGGCGGCGGCGTCCATCTGCTGACATCCTTGGGGTCCCTGACAGGCTAAAGGGCCATGGATTGGTGGGTCCTTCTTTCTCAGCTATTTATCCAATAAAATCATTTTTGGCAGCCCACCTTAGTTTGACCCCATCGTCTTCAAATCCTAGAGAGCCTATTGGCTTCCAGCTGGCCACTGGGTGGCAAGCCAGCTCTCCGAGAGAAGAAACCCACATCATACACGACTGTATTTCCTAGAGACAAAACCACAAGATACACCCATTTTTGTAAATAAATGCTGATACTTTATTATTTGTCCAACAACCCTACCATAGTAGAAAACAGCTCAGGAGGATCCTGCCCCAGGATCATGGGCTTCTCTTTAGTTTTTCAGCATAAGAGGGTTACCGAGCTAAAGTCCGTACGAAGGTTGGCTCCCTGTAGTAGATTGGAAGAACACGGGTCTTGTAATGTAACAGGCAAAGAACAAGCAACACCAAGGACCAAGGTGGGTCCTGTATGGGAACTGCCAGTGGCAACAGTCTGGGCAAAGAGGGAAATGAGGAGGGGGAATAAAAATTTGGAGGAAATAATAAAATTTCAATTTGGTCAAGTTGTGCTTGATAAAAAAGGAAAAGGTTGGTTTGGTTCAGAAGTGGCCTGAACCAAACAGATGGTCCGAGCAAACTATCTGCTATTCTGACTGAATTAATTAATTAAATTCCTTCTGGGATTAGGGGTGTACAAAAGCTCAAAAGCCTTCATGGTTCATAGCAAGCTAGCGCTGTGGTTTGGATAAGCATTTGCAAAATGCAGCAGACCCACTGCTCAACAATGTTGACCCACACAGCTCGCTTCCTGGATTGTGAAAACAGAAATTCCCTTTCTTGAAATGCAATAAAATAGAGGGGACATGATCAAACTTTGGTGTTGGAGAAGACTCCTGAGCATATAATGGATAGCCAAGAAAACACACTGATGGATCACAGAACAAATCAGCCCAGGGTTCTCACACAAGGCACAAATGACCAGGCTCAAATCATCCTACTGTGCTTTGGACACATGATGCGAAGACCCAGCTCTCTGGGAAAGGCCCTGATGCTGGGAAAGGTAGAAAGAAAGAGTAGAGGACGACCAGCAGCAAGGGACTCAGTTACAGTGGTGATGGGGGCACCATTGGAAGACCTGTAAGACCAGGTTGGGGACATATCATCACGGAAGAAATCTATGCGGTCACTAAGAGTCAAAATTGATGTGATGTCACATGATTGAATCAATCAACTGACCCAAAGACAACATTCAGAGAGAGCCTTTGACTCTTCAAAAGTATCTCCTTTGCCAAGTTGCAACCTCAGACTAGGGACTTCAGCAAGATAAACTGTAAAATGGCAAATGGCCCAATATGTAACAGGGTGTCTGGTCCATGTGTGTTTCTGGACTTGGTCATCAAGGAGTACCAGCTTGTATATTTGCAAGTATGTAAATTCAACTTTTGCTTGAATAATGACAAAGGACAGCTGCGTAGAATGTCAACTAACCATGACGACAAAGACTAGGAATCTAGTCTTCTCTAAAACATATGCTTCCTTTTCCTTCTGAGAATTCCATAATTCACTTTTTACATTCCCAGATTATTCCATGTTCTTCCAGGGAAAACCCTATTTTGTTTTTCGGGGATCCCTGGCTTTACAGCTCCTCCTTCCAAATTTGTTCAGGAAGAGACAAACTCACAGATACCAGGAACCCAGAGGTCACACCGAGTAGAAATACAAAGCTAAGCCAGTTTATGGCCGGGTCCCGTTGTTTAATGGGTTCAATTCTAATTCAAAAAAGACACACTGCCGGTTAGTTCTGCGGTTGCTTCCAGGCTCATCATGCGTTTGCTCAGTACTTACACAACGGAGCAATTGGAACGGAATGAAAGCTTACCCACCCCCTGCTGGGAATAGGAACTGTCTAAAATTAAGGCCCATTAGAATGAGCAGGAAGAATCTAATTTCAGACAGAGCCAGAAGACGAAAATACTTTAAAAAATGCAGGCAAGGAGGAAGCCACTAATTCAAAACTTAGAGCAAAAAGTAAGCCTTTTAATGAAATGGGGCTTGCTTCTACTGAAAAAAACCCCACACACATTGGACAAGCATTGCTGGATTAAAAACCGGGGAAGAGAACTGGCACAATATAAAAACCATGGCAGACCTGAAAAAATAAAACAATTCAGCCGGACAGGAGGCAGGCCCTGAGCCAAACTCATAAAAAGCCTATCACTGTTCAGAGGGTTTCGCTCCACAGGCTACTTCGAGCAACATGGTAGCAGTGACCCTGTCTGGTGGGATCTCATTTGCCCCTCCAAGGGGTCGCAGATGCCTTGGGCTCTCGCGTGCTTCCCCGGTCTTAAGACAGACCAAACCCTTTCTCTCCGCTTCGCCCCCAGAAGCCGAGGGCAGAGAGCAAGTGGAAGGGCTGAAGGGTGCAGCCAGGAAGATGCGCCCAGCTGGTTTCATTCCCTTGGCCAGAAGGCTCTACGGGAGGGACAACAGCCATCAGGAACTGGAGGGTTAGGGTCAAAAGATACTTTTCACTGTCCACCTTGGCACAGCTGGTCCAAAGGGGATCTGCCCCATTGCATGTTCTTCTAAAAAAGGTTTGAGGCTGGCTGCTAAGACTGTCTGGGGTGGCATATCAATGGTTTGACCCAGCAGAAGGCAGCTGCAAATGTCAACAGAGAGCTGCAAGAGGTCGCAGAGAGAACTGATGGCCTTGCTAAGAACCACATTGCTTTGAGAAAATATCCTTGAGAAGGTCTCAGAGGACCATCGTGTGCTCCTGCATCTAAGTGCAAACGTATGCACACTCCTTCAGTCAAGGCATCTGTGCTGGTTCCAAGCCAGCACTGGCGGGTTACAAGAAGAGGCCCTTTCTGGTAGAAACGTCTTTTTTGTCAAAGCTCAGGGGGCCTTCTGAAAGAAGCTAATTCCTGCTTCCTGATCAATTGTAGTTCGAATTTCCAGAGATGGCTTTTAACAACTGATAACCCCAGGAGATTCAGCCTTCACAGTCAGAGGATTTTAGGCTGAGAGAAAATCTCTTGCTTGCGCGGCCTGGAAACCCAGCTTGGATCTGACTCAAGAGATGATTTTCACAGTCCCTGGTGTGTTACCTGCCAGTACTTCTGGCTTCTGCAAAATGAGCACACCCCCTCCCCATGCCCATCTCTCCCAGCCATCTTCAAAACCTTCAGAGCCACATAGGAAGTGGTAATTCGGAGAACCCACCGTCTCTCCTTAACTGGAGTGGAGAAGGCTGCTGTGGGAGAAGACCACCGTGGTCCCCATTTGTGCTGCCATTCCCCCATTTGCTTTCTGTGGAGTGAGGAAAAGGACCCGGCACCTCTTTGCCATGATGCGTTGTTGACCCAGGATCAGTGCTTGGTGGGGGAAACTGGGCACAGGGCTCCACCACGGCTGCCTTCTGTGCACATCGCCCCAGAATTAACGTAAGAAATGCTCACGAGCAGCCACCTTCACAGCCAACTGTCCTTCCAAGAGATGCTTTACCCCAAAATGTCCCCCAAGATCAAGCCCTTCCTGGGGTCCCCTAACCAATCTGGAAGCCCCAGGCAGTGGGGCGCAGGGGCTGGATGAGGACCAACGCCCAGGTTCAAGTCCAGCCTCCGTCACTGAAGCTCACTTGGGCTGGTCACTCTCTCAGCCCAACCTGCCCCAAAGAGATGTTGCTGTGGGGGAGGGAACCCCATGAGCTCCTGAATAAGGGCGGGGTAGAAATCTGACAAGTAAAGAAAGGTGACTTGGGAACAAGAGGTAGCTGAAAGGTGCTAAGGCTAAAATCCTGCCTGCTACGGGCCCCCTTTCTCTCGCCTGGGTCTTCACAGCCCACCGGGTGGGGCGGGAGACGCACTTGGGGGTTCAGCTGCCTCTCCATTTCCTGAACTTGCACCTGCCCCTCCGCCACGCAGGGGAGTTTTCAGTGCATAAACCACTCTGTAACTTTTTAACATTAATAAATAGTTTTGATGGGATAAAGCAGCATTGAGGAAGGCAGAAAGCAAGACCATCGGATCCAGCCATCAAAAAGAACAAACACGCTTGGAGGATCATATAACTCATATAGAAATAAAACCATATACAAAAGGAAACCAGTGGATATGACAGAAGCATCAAACCAACGAAAACGAGAAATACATTGGGCATCTTCAGGATCGCGTCACAAGACAGACCTCAAATGAAGGAATATGGGAAAAAACATCATTTTTCAAGAGCAGAGGTAGGGCAGTGAAATCTAGGCAAGGTGGGGGCTCTTCGACAATTTGGTCTGGAGATTTTAATTTTCCCAGCAATGGAGCAGAGAGGGTGAGAAGAAATGCACCAGACAGTTGAATTTAAAGCCATCTTCCTTGCCCGGCACCTGCCCTCCCCCTACAACACAACATTGTGTGGGTCACAGTCCAACATTGCTGGTGGGCTCCCGGGGGAGAAAGAGGGTTGAAGGCACTTTCAATCTGGGTGTGGTATTCTGGTCGACTCCAGTCATAATTTCTAAAAACTGCTTCCACACTTCATTATTTTACAAACACATGTGAAATTCTGAAACGCCAAATAACTACAAACGCTCTTCCTCAATGATTCTGAAGTTCAATAACTTTTTTTTAAAAAAAAAAGCTTCATTAAGCTGTAGTATTTCAAAAATACTAGAACAAGATGCCCAGTCTTGTAGCTTAATTTTTATTCTAAATCCATCTAGGCCAGTGTTTCTCAGCCTCAGCTACTTTAAGATGGGTGGACTTCAATTCCCAGAATTCCCCAGCCAGCATGGCTGGCTGGGGAATTCTGGGAGTTGAAGTCCACCCATCTTCAAGTTGTTAAGGTTGAGAAACACCGATCTGGAAATACTCATAAATGGCCTACATTCACACACCACACTTAACCAGGCCAGTGAAAGATCTGCAGCTGCATTGGCACAACATGCGAAGTTGGGTTAGTTTTAATCTTGCTTTTATTCTGCTGTGGCTACCTGAACCCGGCACATTTGATCAGTTCGTGACACCCTGTATTTCGCAAACCCATAAAAGACTATTAAAACTAAGCAATAAACATTCAGTATCCAGGTTAAGCATATTGTGGGGATTATGTTTAAAGTGTGAGAGAAGTATAAAAATCAGTTGTGGGCCTCCCACTCCTCACTTGCAGCATTTCATAGCGGAGTCTAAATTCTGTGCCCATTCTCTTGCTGTTAAAAAATAAACTTAAAAAAAGGCAGCCCTGAGTGATCATTATTTATCCCAAATGATTTTTCTGATACATGTATTTCTGAGTCAATGGAAATAAAAAAAGCAGAGAAGTCATCTCTCATTGTTAGAATTTCCTTCAGGAAATGTTTAGAAAGCAAGAAAGGGGTAGCTTAAGATGTACAAAACAGCTGGGTCCATCCTGGAATGCCCCAGTGTTTCCTGGAACAATCCCATTTTTCTTTCCCAGAACAAGACATGTCTCTCTCATTTCTGGAAGTCGTCTTCTCAGAATAAGAAACAGCGCTCAGAATTCCAGGTGGAAGACATGCTTCAGGAAACATCTCCAGAACTTTCAGATCGGCCCATTCCAGGGAAACACTGACCCATTCTGGCCATGGGCCCCTCTAAGGCCTGGTCCTAGCTATCTGCAAATCTCTCCAATCAATTCATCAGAGCAATCCCATGGAAGGTTCAGGACATGAAGACCGCCACCTTCTTGGCTGTCTGATTCCACCTGTCCCTGGGCTTCCACTTTGTCTCCATCTGGTCACATCCTACTCTTGTGCTCAACCGACCGAACACTCTGGACACAAAACTGGGTCTGGAATCTAGAAAGAGATTCTTGGGGTGCAGCTGGAGTGGGAATTGCCCGCATGCTAGATTTAACTGCCCTGCCTGAGAGAGAGAGGGATCAAAGACAATGGGAACATCGCCCTACAGGCTGAAGGAGGAGGCACTGTTTGTAGACATTCTGGTGCTCGGAAAGGAAGTGATCCCAGGACGATCTCCTTGGAGAACGAAGAGAACTCAGAACATCTCTAGGAAGAAATGCAATAAAGCCTGCTACACAGGAAAGTCAGTATCTATGGAAAAAAGTCTAGTTTTTTTTTCTCCTACTGCTTATAATGGTAACCTGCAAACAAACAAAAACAAACATTAAATCAGCAAAGACATCAGATTAAGCCTTCTAATTTTGCTGCATTTCCTATTCTGAAAGGAAGACAGGTGGAACCTCCTCCTGTTGTGTGCAAGGATCCTCCCCGCTCCCCCAATGGTTTGGGAATGACCCCCTGTGGCAAACTGGTCCACCAAGCAAACAAAACTCCATTTATGGTGGTAAGCTAAGAAGGACCATCCCAGCAAAGGCCACAATGCCGCCTTGTCCTCAACCTTCCTGGGAACTACCACCATAGAGGGTGTTCAAAACAAGTGGTGCAACCAGCTAGACTAGAGTCTCCAAGTCTGAACCATGACCATGGTGGCATGGAGATGGAGGGAGAAAGAGGGGAAGATGCTGGGGAGCAGCCGTGTTCCACTCTGCCTCGCCCGTCACAGCGTGTCTTTGGAGGGGAAGAAGGCCAGTGGCCACCTCCGTGGCCAACTCTATCTGTCTAAATTGGGGTTTGGCTCTCCTTCCACGGAAACCACAGAATGTCCTCAAATACTCCTTGATGTCTCTCTTTAGCTCAGACACAGGAGTAAACCCACAGAGCCCTTGGGGTGCATTGGCCATTTTTTTTAATGTGGACCTTCTCACATTGCAAAACAAAGAAATATAAACTGGGGGGCACACAATTCTATATAAAAAAGGGGGCCACTTCTCACCTTTATGAGCCGACTCTGATTTGGATATCTGATGTGCCAAGTTATGCTGATTTGTAAGACTAGAAGGATGATTCAAGTCCTTGGTCAGAGGTGCAGCAGCTCTGGCAGGGAGAGGACAGAACAGGTTAGGATCACAGCTGTTGACAACAGCCTGAAGAATGTTGATTCTGGGATCCTGAACCTGAAGTAGGTAGAAGAGAAGTTTCCCAACCCCATGCAGGAAGAGGTCTTGCTGAACGATGTTGGTGGGATACAGAGGTGGGAGAAGTGTCAGCATCAAACTCCTAATGGACTGGACTGTCCTCTTCCAAGAGAAAAGTTCTGCAGCATATTAAGAGTAGCACGGTGGGGCCTGAAGGCTGACAACTGGGATTAACATTAAAGACAAAACAGCTGAGACTTTGGCCCAGCCTTACTGAAAGGGTTAACCTGTGCTACCAGTGCAGATTCAACAGATTCAAACATTTCCTCTGCAACAAAATAAACATTTCCTCCCAACAAAATAATTCCCTGTACATAGAAAATTAGATGTTAGGGGACACTTAGAACTCTTTTGTCACATTTCCTAATTTTCTGCCTTCAGGGATTGGGGGGTAAGAGAAGTATCTCCACAAGGAGAAGCCTACTGAGATGAAAGCAGGGCCCACGACCAAACATCCTTTAGCAAAACACATGATTTCCTTCTGATGCACAGAGTACTAGACATCAAGCACTTACCGCGTGGGCTTCTCACTCCTGCCTCGATGAGGTTCATATCCTTCCCTTGACCGTGAACACGCAGACTCGTGGGGGTCCTGCTGGATACAGAAGAAAAAGCTATGCTGGGACCATCCTTCAGGCTATATGTCCATGAAGACAGAAGCGGAGCGCAAGATATGACACTCAGCATGTAATTTAAGGCCCTGAACATTTCAGAATATAGGTGCTGGTGCAGGTGGAATTGGGCTCATATGGGAAGCACTGGGGTGCCGATGGGATCTACTCTTGCTTTATAGGTGTGACTGGAAGTGAAGGAAGTAAGATCTTAGAAGCCCAGCATGAAGCTTTCTTGTTGCAAACTTTCAGCAGTCCTGGATTAGAGATGGAAGCTTTTCTCTTTGGGCTTCTTGGTCTGAATTCCCTGACATCAGCTATGGGGGGCGGGGGGGGAACACCCACACATATTTACGAATTGCCCAAGGCCAGTCTTAATTTTGGGTAAGGGATGGGATGGAGTCGGAGTGATTAATTCCCTCCCAAACAAAGGGTTTTGGGCATTCTAATTTTAATCAATCGTGAGGAACAGAAAACAAATTTCAGAAACATACTGGTTTTGAAACTTCATTTAAAAAAGGAGTATAAAAGAAACATCCAGATATAGCGAGAGGAAATCTCAAAATCAACCTTCCTCAACCTATCCCCATCCCAAATAAGTTGGGAGTTGAAAACTCAGCATGCTCTCCATAAATGATGGAAATGAGAGTTCAGCATGTTTTGAAGAAAGATGGTCTATGAAAGCATAATTCTTTACAGGGGAAATATAGGCCCTTCCTCCACTTTTAGCCTGGCCTCCCCCATGGGAGGCAGAGGAAGGTCCTCCCCAGAAGAAGCCAATGTCTTCCCAAGCTGAATTGTAACGCACCTTCCAGTCTTGGTCCTGCCTCTTCTTCTCTCGCTCCTTTGCTTTTTTGTAAGCTTTCTTCTCCTCTGCCATCAGAAGGCGAGCTATTTCCTGCAGGAAACAATCCATCCCAAAAATTATGACTTTTCGGCTCACCTCCCCACTTAAGATTTTCTCTGCTCATCAGTGCAGAGAAACACCCATCAGACCTGGTTGGAACATGCATGAAAACCACCACAAAACACCTTCTCTTCACTAAGAAGTTACTAAACAAACCCACAGGGAAATGTCATGGGGTAAGAGAAAGCCAGTTTGGGGTAGTGGCTGAGGGTTAGGCGAGAAGCTGGGAGATGGGAAGTTCTAGTCCCACTCTGGGCACAAAGCCAGCTGGGTGACCTTGGGCCAGTCCCTCTCTTTCAGCCCTAGGAAGGAGGAGGCCAGGACAAACACTTCCGAAAATCTTGCCAAGAAAACTGCAGAGACTGATCTAGGTAGACGCTAGGAGTCAAGATGGACTTGAAAGCACAAATGTTGTGAATTCAGAATGGAAACACAAGATATGCATATCTGAAGAAGAAAGTTTGCTTATATTTGATGATCAAGGTTCAAGGATTTCCTAGATGTGAGTCAATTTTGTACACTGATTATCTTGATTTTAGCCAAGCACCCCATAACATACCGATTAGAAAGCTAGCTAAGTCTGGGTTAGCTAGCCATGATAGGTATGTAGGTACATATTTTACTCAAATCTTACCCAAAGTATTTCCATAAGTGGTTCCTTATCAAACTGGAGAGGGCCCAGATTTAATCTTAGGCCCTCCAATATTTTTATTCATGAATTGCATGGAGAGGAGAGGAATGTTGATCAAATTCACTCTAGCTCAGTGTTTCTCAACCTTGGCAACTTTAAGATGGGTGGACTTCAACTCCCAGAATTCCCCAGCCAGCCATGGGGTGCCACTGCTCTAGCTAGTGCCCTCACAGACAGAAATACAATTGAGAACAATCTTGATAGAATACAACAGTGTGAAATTTAGTGATGACACTTGGGTGGCCTTGGGTCGGCCACTCCCTCTCAGCCCTAGGAAGAAGGCCAGGGCAAGTCACTCCCACAAACTTCAGTTGCCAAGAAAACTGCAGGGACTTGTCCGTGTAATTGCCAAGAGTCAAGACTGATTCAAAAGCACAGAGACACACAAAGGTCCAAGAGCATAAGGACAGCCCTGCTGGATGAGACCAAGCCCATCTTGGTCCAGGACTCTGTCCCCCCCAGTGGCCAACCAGATGCTTCCTCTGGGATGCATTCAAGCAGAAGATGATCGTCCTCTCTCCTGCTGTTGTTCTCCTGGAACTGGACTGGGAGGCAGGTTGCCCCCAGTCCGGAGGTAACATGGGGGGCAGACTGCCATCCTGGCTGCGGGGCCTAACACTTTCCTGCAGACCTCCAACCCACCTTCCAGTCTTGGCCCTGCCTCTTCTCCTCTCTGTTTGTGATTTTCTGACAGGTGAAGCCTTTCCTCGTCTCTGGTCCTGCGTTGCATGTGAGTTTTGCCCAGGGTTCACACTCTCCGTGCCCATGCATGCTTTTACGTACTTTGATCACGTCTGCCCCCCTCTTCAATCACTCTTTTCCAAGCAAAGAATCCCATGTTTTTTGTAGAGAAAGTGTTCAAAGCCCTTGATCATTTTGCTTGCCTCTTCCGCAATTTTTTCAGCCCTGCCACATCTTTTTTCAAAAGTTACAACCAGATCGGTATGCAATATTCCAAGTGCAAACATACCCCAGGCCTGCATAAGGACATCAGCAGTTTTGTTTCCAATTCATTTTCTAGCGGTCCTTAGCGTGAGATATGCCTCTTTTCCTCTGCTGACACTGAGTCAATACCTTCCCTGAGATCTGCGCCAGGACACACAAAATCTTTTTGAAAGAGCCCAGATCCCATTAGGGTTTGCAGGAATTTTTTGCTCCCACATGCCTCACTATGCTTAAACTGAATCTCACATGCCTTTTGACTGACCGCTCACCCGATTTAAAGAAATCCTTCTGGAGCAATTCACAATCTTTTTTTATTTTCCTTCCCCAAATAGTTGGGTGTTATCCACAAAGACCACGGAGGACAAACCACTTCTGCACTGCGGCCAAGAAAACGACATGAGTCACCAGGATATCTTGGCAGAAATGAGCTCTACTCAAGAGTTCCTCTCGTTTTATCTCGGTTTAATCCTTTAGGGACAGGATAATGGGCAGGACCTGACCTCCCCCAAAGGTGTACTGTACTAAAGGTGTCCACCTCCAAGGTGCCATAGTCAGAACCTGTGGCCACAGGTGGCTGAACAGCCGGGACACCCCCATTTGTTTACAACTCTCAGCACCAGCTGGCCAGCCAAGACCACACTGGAAAAGGAGTCTGGAGGTGCTGATACCATGCCTTTCCAGCTGCAACTTTTTCCTTCTCCTGAAATTTCTGCTCTGGATTATTCTGCATGCACCCTACAGCAGACACCTGGTATTTTTACCTGCCTGGACATTTTACAGCTCTGTATTTTTAGCCATCTTCTGATCTTCTTTCCAGCTGGGAGGCAGATGGCCAAAGGCCAAGGGGAGCAGCGAGGGTTCATGGAAGAAGGGCAGGGCCAGGCTCCCTGGGCCAACAATATTTCCAAGAGCTGAGTGGGGTTAAACCACAAAAGAGGCACCGGAGGAGCAACACACCTGGTGGTGGAGCCTCTGAAGCAGCCAAGGTCACCTGGGGCTTTACATTCCCCTTTCCTTATTTACACACCTGTGTCTGTAGGAACACCTACCTCATCTTGAGCAACTTGCGCGGCTCTCTTATCCACCTGACTGGCCTAAAAAACAAAGGAAAAGGGGAAGCTTTAAAAAGAGAGTGCCGAGAAGCCTTTTCCTGCAGACCTCCAATGCGCCCCCCACCCCTTTCTCTCCCATCCTGAATGGGGTGCTTCATGCACCCTCCCCTCCGCCTCCGCCTCCCTCCAACGCTCTGCGGCTCCAGCAGGAAATCTTCCCTTTGTCGTCTTCATCTGGCAGGTTCTGCTTTAGAACAACACGACCCTTTTCCCACTCCCGATCAGCCAGCGGGGTGACAAACCCTGCCCTGCTCACTACCCTCAACTCCCAGAGAGGCCAAACCCCTCCACAGTCACCAGAATGCTACTTTGCTTCCCGTCATTAGCCTTAGATGATATCAAAGAGAGGCGCAAAAGCAGCTGATGTGAAAATTGGGGGTTGGAAGGGCAGTTTGGCCCCGCTCACCAAGAGTTCCTCCTCCTGTAACTTCCAGGCAATCTCGGCGTCATAGAACTCGGGGTCCTGAGCAGCTGCTAGTCGGGGTCTGGCGTAAGCGTCTTCTTTTGCCCCCCGTGACTTCATCCCTGCAAAACAGGAAGTGAAAGGCCTCCTTCCCAGAAAAGACTTCAGAGCTAAAACCAGAGCCACCCAGGGAGACAAGGAAATGCTGCAGATGGTACAGACCGGCTTCTATTTTCGCTGCTGGTTTGCGCTTAGCTTTCCAGACGCCGGGCTGAGCAAGACGGGGCAGCTTGTGGTTGGGGCAAGTCTCTTGTGTGTCCAGCTCCAGAGCTCAAGAACCCCCAAGGACTCAACTACATGCCCCCATGAGCTTCTGCCCTGAGTTACTGTGCCCCCAAACCACTAGGTTCCCCCAAAGAGAGATCAAAGGAGCCGGGCATTTTTGCCCTTGGGGAAAGACAACTAGAGGTGGGGAGGTTTTATGGAGGAGGAGGAGGAGGTCCAGATCTGTCCTCCATCATTCCAGAGTGCAAGACGTGGAGTGATGGATTCAAGGCATGGGAAGGCAGAAGATCCCAGCTGAAGGTTAGAAGGAGAAACTTCCCCCAAGGAAGAGCACCGGGCAGAGGAGCCAGTAACCCAGAGAGGGCTGGGCTCCCCTTGGCCGGACGCGTTCAAGCAGGCGCTGGACGGCCACCTCTCCAGGGTGCTCGAACTTGGACTCCTGCTCTGACCTCTGGGTGGCCTCAAGGGCCCTTCCAACTCGAGGCTGGAGGCTCTGGCCACACCCTGCAATGATGCAGAGACTTCACCTGGAATTGCTTCCTCTTCTGTGTGTTAGGGCAGCGGCTCCAGCTGGGTCTGACTCCAGGCAGCTTCAAGCATGCAGCCATGCCCTTTTCTTGGTAATGGTACAGAAGCAGCTGGCCACTGCCTTCCTGAGGATGCATAAGTGAGTCCTGCCTTTTGCCACCCTTCTCCAACCTGGTTGCTTCCAAGTCCCAGAATTCCCCTAGCCAGCTTGGCTATCGCTGAGCATTCTGGGAATTGAAGTCCACACACTGGGGGACACCCTTGAACTGCTTGAAGCCCCGGGTCCCAGGGCCTGTTCCCAGGCAGACCTGCTCGCAAGGAGGCCAGTAGGGAGCCTAACCCTCCAAGCAGCCATGGATGGAGTGCAACTTTCCACATCTTGCCTTGCTTCCCCCTTGGGTGCTCCTGACCCGGGCCCGGAGGCTCCTCTGGCCCTACAGGCTGAGCCACGGTCTGGCCCCAGCTGTCCTTGGCTCTGTGGCAGAGCCTGGCTGATCAATTGCCCATGCGGGTATTTCTCAGGTTGGTCGGAGCATCTCTCCTCTGTCCAGGGAGCAAAGGAGGCCCTTTAGGAGGACCCAGGCAGGGAAAGCTACTGATGCCATCTGAGGAGGGGGAGAGCAACCTGGGCCTCTTCCATGCACTGGCTCTATCCTGGCCAGCCTGCAGCACCGAGGAGACCCCTGGGCAGACCCCTCTGCTCACAGAGCAGAGGCCCAGCGGGGGAACCAGGCCAGCCCACCTGAACCACATGCACCACTCTTGTGCAGCAGCTGAGCACGCAGCAGCATCTGCTGTGCAGGAGGCGTGCACAGCCCAGCTGCCGCGCTCAGGAGCTTCTCTGGGGAAGAATGCTGGGAGCAGGGAGCAAGGCAGATTTCCTGCAACGCCCACGTCCCCTGGCAAGGACCCAGCGAGAGCAATGCCCACAGGAAAAGGATGGGAGGGTCTATTTATAGACAGACTGGGGCTGTTTCAAACCTGGCAGTCGCTGCAAACATCCCCAAACTGGAAGGAAAACAAAACTAGGGAACTGAATTAATTGGACAGATGCAACCAGTTCCAAGCAGTTTGTTTAAGTCTTCCTGGGAACAAAGAGAAAAAGACAGGTCCCATCTGGGACTAATTTGCAGCAAGTCAGAGTCGGGAGTTGGATTCTCAGGTTTTGAAAGAAGAAAGTCTGGATGCTTTTTCTCACCCCAGCAGAGGACCAGCAGGCACCACCTTGCCCAGTCTGGGACAGGCTGAGGACCATCTGCTGGCTTCTGCTTCCTTGGGGAGTCCTCAAATGAGTAAGCACTTATGGAGCTCTGGCAGAAAATGTGGTGGTGGCCGCCCATTCCGGGGTCTGAGAGACAGCCTAGGTGACCCCTGACATGGGCACATTTCACCGGGGGCTCAAGGCCATTAACTGCTGCTGCCCAACTTCCAGTCATCTCATGGAACTACTGAAACCGCAAGAAAGCATTTTATGGTTAATGGCCCTAATCCAGCATTTCTCAACTTTGACAACTTTAAGATGTGTGAACTTCAGTGCTGGCTGGGAAATTCTGGGAGCTGAAGTCCATACATCTTAACGTTGTCAAGGCTTGGAAACACTGCTCTGATCGGTCTTAAATGCAGATCCTTTTCTGATCAGACGTCCTCAGATGTATTGGACAACAACCCCCCCTACAAAGCTGCAAGTGCTGGAACAATCGGGACTGGAGTCTAGAAGTTAGGTTAGGTTACTAGGCAAGACGCTTCCTCCTCCAGAATCCCCAGCCTCAACGTCCTGACGCTTCCACCCCAGAGGGACCACTCCACCAACGCCCGATGCTCTGCCACCTCAAGCAGCTGCACGAGATGATAGAAAGGCAAGCACGGGCCCCTTTGCACAGCTGCACCGCATCCTGAGACAGCTAAGGAAGCACACTGCAATTGGGGGGCTGCTCCGAGAAACTACCACATGACGTTGGAGGGATGCTCTTCCTTTTAAGCTGCTTTGGAGAGGGATCTGGGCTCTCTGTACACGGCCCAGCAGGCACCATGAAAAGCAGCAATGGCACGGATGCCGAAAGACAGCCAGAAGTGGAGTCATCTTTAAAATATAACAGCGGATCAACGTATCTTTCAGAGACTAGGAAAACACTCAATGTAAATACGACTGTTCTGTACGGAGCCCTCTAACTTCTTTTCCAGCCCGTTGGCATCTGGGTTCCCCTTAATCCGACCTCCGATCTCAAACCACTAATTGCAAGTTTCCTTTAGCTGCAGTAACGGCAACAGGAATAAGCTGCCAGAACTCGCCAAAGCACCTGCCTTGGCTTCCAGGCTCCGACTGACCCCAATTCAGCTCGGAGGGAGGAAGCCAAATAAGGGAGGCTCCAACCCTCAAAACAGTCCTTGTGGCAGAAACCCAAGGAATGTCTAACACATCTGCAATAGAGACAATGGTGCTGCCAGAGCAAGATGAGGTGCTGTAAGGAAAAAAAACTCTTACCAACCTGATGTGCACTTTTAGCACATTCCTGCCTCCTTGGAGGGCCAGGATTCTTCGAGGGCAGCAGCCGGACCCCTCTCGGCCTAACTGGGAAAAAGGGCCCTGGGATTTCCCGGAAGACCCAGAATCAGGCTCACGGACGCCCGTGGCCTCGGCCCCATTACCTGGGTTCCGGGGGTGGCTCGCTTCCCCGTTCCAGCCCTCCCTGTAGTGGGAGGCGGGGGAGGCTGGCGCCCCCTCGGGCTCTCTTTCTCCATCCTCCCTCCTGAGACGGCGCCCGTGGGCAGCTTCCGAGTCGTGGTGCCTGGCATGGCGGGAATGGGGCCTTGGGGAACGACGATCCTCAGGCAGTGGGAGCCTACGACAGTCCGGATTTGGGGAGCGGCTTTTGCTGTACGGCCGTTCTGCTTGCCTTTCTCTCCCATTGGTGCTCGAGTTTGGCCCCCTCTCCCCTTGCCTATGGGGCCCATTGCTGCGATGCGCGCTTGTCCGTTCCTCTTCCCAGTCCGCAAAAGGAGGGGGTGTCCTTGGGGGTCTCTCGCGGCTCTGAGGCCTCTTCTGATCCCTGATACCTCTGCTGGCCCGGGGGGCTTCTGCATCCAAGACCAGCGGCAGCGGCCCCCGAGTCCTTTCCTGACTGCCGGCGGGGCGGCTGTAGCCTCT
>NW_006533678.1:206575-218262 GCF_000186305.1 Python bivittatus
TGGGGAATTCTGGGAGTTGAAGTCCACTCATCTTAAAGTGGCCAAGTTTGGACAACACTGCCTTAAAGTTTCTCCCTACATCTCTCCCCATCTCGCCGTTTCCTTTTGGGGTAAATGACTCTGGGCAAAGCACAGAAAGGGGGTAAAAATGAGAAAACGGGGAAATGGAAAGGACATAGGGCTAACTCCTGCTTACACCAACGCCATTCAGCATGTTCTTCCACCCCTTCCTCTCCCTGCCACATCCACGCGCTGCTTCCTCCACGGCCTTTTGTTCTTTGTAGGACACGCTAACTTGAAATACCGTAAACGTGCCTAAAGAACAGGTGGAGCATCCTCCATCCTGACCTTTTTGACCACATCCTGGGGACATCCGTGGCTCTTTCCTTGGGATTCGCCTGGGTGGTAAAACCAGAACTGTTGCCCACGTTCAGGTCTCTTCGGCGACGGAGGAGTATCTGACGGGACCCAGGAAGCGGGTCTCCTGCCCTCTGCCCACCTGGTGGTTCGTCAGCCCCCACCCCGAGCTCTTTCGGTGGGTCTTGTAGCCTAGCTTTCCCCCCAGACCTTGGTTGTGTGGGGCTGCGGGTCCCTCGTGGGGACGTTAGGTCAGAGGAGGTGTTTCTTTCATTCCCTCTGCTTTGCAGTGGGGGCTCCTCTTCCAATCTCTTTTTAATATTGCCTGCCGCCCAGAGGTGTCATGGAGTCAGGCGGCCTCACAGATTTGATTAAAATAAATCAATAAATGGTATGCGAAATCCAGGTCGGGTTGCTGCCGGTGAAAACGTTTATTCTTATGTTACAAACCTAGTGAAGCAGAAAGCAAGCCCACGGAAGACGTCGCTGGTCACTCCAACAATTGGTCGGTGCAAAAGCTCAAACGGGGGGATAATTCGGCCCGCCCTCGGCCTGACCTTACTCGGTCTCATTCCCCGGAGAAGGAAGAGTCCTTCTTTTGGAAACAAAAGGATCGCCAAGCGCTGGGGACCCGTACTGGAGCCCGGTCAGTCTGCAACCGGCGACGTTCTGGGCTCACCCGATTCCTTGCTGGAAGCACGTTTTAAATATCTGTGTGTGAGCAACACGCTGAACCGGGTCGATCAAGATAGAGCAGCTGTATTGCACACACAAAGCTGGGCTAGAATTAACCTGGGTTGGGTTTTCTGTGGCTTAGGATGTTGCGTGAACCAAGACCATTGTCTGGTTTCTGATGCCACAAATTGGGCAAACCTGGAAAGTGGATTGTTCCATAGCCACAGAATTATCAGCAAAATAAGATTCAGGCTCCTGGTGTCCCACGCTTGCCATCTAAACGCAGACGAGGACCGGAGTGAGGGGGAGCCTAGTTTAAGAGGGTCTGGAAGGAGATGGCAGATTTGGTATTAATCCTCCACTGATAAGAATCAGAGTAAGGCGAACAAACATCTAGAATGCCATTTTCTCTGTCCACCCGCCCTACACACGCTAAAAGTTTGGAAAAAATGGGACGGGCACGAGCACAGAACGAGACTAAGTTTTCTGTCCCTCTCAGGTCTAAATTCTCAGTATCTAGCGGGCATCCATTCAGGGGGAAGACCCCTTAATCCCTGTTAACTAGAAACCGGCTGAACAGACTGACCAGCTGGTTCCTCGGGCTACTTTTCTTCAGAAATAGCGTGGGGCACAACTTGTGTCAAGTTCAGCCAAACGCCCCGGCGTCTCGGAGAAAGCACGTTGGTACCCTTCCCCTGCAGGAAGCCGGCCGTTGCAGCGTGATGCCTCCTCGTCCGCTTGGGAGAGTTTTCATCGCTTTGCAAACGGGAAGGAAAGACGGCTCCTGGAGGGGAAGTGGAATCCCTGTATTTGTCCTGCAAACCTTTTCAGTTCCTGCCCCTTCAGAAGCGACTGTGGCTGGGCAACAAAAGAAACCCCAGCGCAACCCCCAAAGGCAAGAAAAACCCTCCCAGAGGCTGCTCCTCACTCACCTTGCCTGGATCCACAAAGCCCTTGGAACCGCACCGGATTGGCTCTTCCTTTCGGAGCTGATCTCCCCAAACGGATCCTTCAGGTTCCCTTTTCTCCCAGAACTTTTATAGTCTCGGGTGAAGCCTCCCAACCCTGCCTCTGCCCCCTCTTACATCACGTCGAAAGATTTTCCGCTGCTCCTTGTCTGGCATCCCTTTCTCCCTCCCCTCTGAACACGCGGGCTTCTCCCGCTCGGCTTACGGCTCCAGCCAGGGGGATCTGGCTGGGGTGAATGGGGCCGTAAGACCCCACCCGGCTGGGTCGGACCGAGGGCTCTTCCCACCCAGAATCCTGCCCCTGCAGATGCTTCGTCAGGGAAGCCACGCGCACGGGAGAGCTGAGCCGGACCCTGAAGAATAGCGAAAAGGCCGGTACCTCTAAGTCCAGGAGAACGATCTGAGCTTGATTTGATTTGGGGGAATAGCTTTGAACCTTCCGGCTTCCAGGCTCCCGTTATATTCCACCCTGACCTTCACACGCTATCCATCGTTGGCTCCTAACTCTCTTTCCTGCTGGCTTCATTAGTTTGCCACTAATGGTCCATTGTGGGTTGTGCGTGTGTTGTGTGTGTGTGTGTTGCTTTCTTTTCAGGGGCAAACATCCAATCTTCGCAGAGATGCTGGTGAGATCTGAGATGTCTGCAACTAACCAGGAAAAAGATCTCGGGACTGTTTTGTTGTTGTGCCTGATTCAGTGAAGATGTGGACTCGCTGTGTGGCAGTTGTGCAAAGGCCAGACCCTGCGCTCAAAGACTCACGGTTACCTCCCGTTGGGGATAGAGTCCCCCACATGCCAAATTCGCAAGAGGGTTGATCCTTGTAGCCCTTCCCACAGTACCGTTCTGTGAAATGCCCGTGGCGTTCAGAGGTCAGTGGCTGGAGAGGGTTGTATCTCCTCGCAAGCATCTGATTGATCCTTATGGGAGCCTAAACGCTGGAATGAGAGGGGCCTTGGGGTGGTCCAGCAGGGCTGTTTTCAGGTTCTTCCATCCAGTACTTTTTAAAAAAAGTTCCCCCGCATTAAATACTGTTGTGTTTAACAGTAACACTGCTTTTCTAGGGAGCCAGACCTGTGGGGTGGTGTAACGTTGCTGCCTCTCTGATTGCTTAATTTGAGGGGGGGCGGTGGGAGGGCGAGGGCAGCTGGTGGGCAAAGGCAGCACTTCCCAGGAAGGATGCCTCACCCCTGCATTCGGTGGGATGCCAGGCTCTGCAGGGCACCCTGGAAAGCTTGACCTCTTCTGAGCAGCAGTTGAAACCACTGAACTGGCTGTACGGAGCACTACAGCTTTACTGCCCGGGTTGTTTCTATGTGCATCGAAGCTACGCACAGGTTGGACCTACGTCAAGGTGGCCAAGGTGGAGGGAAGCGTTGAGGCAAGCTGTGGAGGTCATGGTGTGCCCAAAGATCTGGAACGCGCCAACCTGGTGGCAAAAGAAGCCCTGGGTGAAAAAGGAAAGGGAGTCAGCCACAGCAGGGCATTGCAACTGGGGATCAGCTTGGAGCGAAGGCCATCGCCTGGGGAAGCCCCCAGTGCAAGAGAAAGGCAACTTCTACGAGCTCCAGCCTCTTCTCCCCCTCTGACTTCCACCCAGGATGGAGAAGAGTGGTTGGACTCTCTACAGCCAAGGGGGAGGCTGTCCAACCTCGGTGCAACCCCCAAGAAACCTCTTTCCCAGCCCAGGAGCAGAGGGGCTTGTGCCCCCATAGCCTGAGGCCAGCGGCAGGTCTGGCAAATGCCAACCCTCCCATTGGCCCGGAAAAGTAGATTGGAAAGGACCTGCTTTTTGAGACCTCTTGAGACAATGAAGATGGGAAGAGAACCACCCCCTCGGCCACCCCCCCTTTGCAGCACTCCCCCCACCCCTTCCTGGGACTGCCTAGAAGAGCGTCTGGAGGTCCCAGTTTGTGCAAAATGCCACCACCCTGAAATGCAGTTTAGAGAGGAAGGTGCACACCTTGTGCCTGAGCCCAGCTCAAGATGCCGCCGATACGTTCCTTGGAATCAGGTAATTGGAAGCATAGCCCTGTCCATTTTGTCTTCATTACGCAAACCCCTCTTGCAAGTTTTGCTAGCTCTTGCAGCTCGTGAATTGTGTCGTCTCTCCCGGCTTGCTCTGTGCATTTGCTCAGCAGAGGGGCAAAAGGTCGGAAAGGGCTGCTCTGAAGGAGGAGAGTTAGAAGGCGCTTCCGGAGGCTGCAGTCCTGTGCACGTTCAAGCGTCTGTACGGATACGTTCCCGAATTCCACGGGACCTCTGCAGCAGTTAAGCCAAACAACACGTGCTAGCAAGGTCCCTTTTCTTAAATAATAATAAAACGTAGGTTGTGCAGCTCTCCGGGGCCACTTTCATGGGCGTGACTCGTGCGGGTGTAACTGTTTTTAAAAGGTAACTTCTAATGTATGAGTCGGAGTATCCATTTTTAGAGACCGAGACCCGGAGAAAATTGGATCTCCCAAATGCCAAGCCCTCCCCAGCATAAGTTGTACTTTAAGAAGTGTTAATGACAGCATCTCGGAGGCAGGAGATGAGAAACGCTCCGTAAAATGCAGAATTGAGGCATGAAGTTGGAGATAACCAAGGATTTGCAACACTGAATTATTTTGGTCCTTCCTGGATAGCAAATTGGCCTTAATTCAGCCGTAAGACATGGAAGAGCACCCTTCCAAGTCAGTCCAACCTGTCAGTCCGTGGAACTGTTGACTACAAGTCCCAGATCCCCAGCCAGCATGATCAAAATTCTGGCTGTTGTAGTCCAAGATGTATGGAGGATGTATGGAGGACATAACTGTCCGGAGTCGCTTTTGAACGAGATGGGTGGTGACAAATTTGATAAATAAATAAATAAATAAATAAATGAGGTGGTGCTGAAAATTGGACAGTGAAGTAGAGAAACCCGCCATTCAGTTCATGGAGACCCATTTGACTCAGTAGGATTTACGTTTGAGTAAACATGGGGGCAATGGATAATGTGGCAAGCCTGAGCTGAAATGTCCCAGCGACTGTTCTTGTCTTGACCACAGGCTTGCCTGTAGGCTCAGAAATATCGACTTGACCAGGACCTACTGCCAAGAAATTGCAGCCTTCTTGGCCCCAGATGGCCACGCAGCATCCACGCTTTCAGGAGCTCCAAGGGGGCTTACCTGTAAGTAAACGTGCATGGGATTGCCCCCCGCTCCCTCTTGTCCATGGAGCAATCCCCAGCACGGAGGCCCACCTGCCAAAGGCAGGAAATATACACGGGTAGGGTGGAAAGAGCTGGGGTCACGAAGCCAACCTCCAACGTCTCTCTCAAGGCCTGCTAGGTGGAAGGGAGGCCCTTTCTGGCTCCGGAGGCAGGACTACGACTCGGGTGGAATTGCAAGGAAGCGGGCCTTTGGGGACGAGGAAGGGGAGAGCGCTTTGGGGTACGGCTGTGGCGCAGAGCGGCCGCCTGTCCTCGTCTTCGGCTGAGTTCTCAGGCAGAGCCTCGGCAGCTGGAAAAGTGGTGGCCGTGATCCGCACTGCAGGCTCGGACTGATGTTCTGGTGTTCTTCGGCTGCAGCGCGGAGATAATCTTGCAGGCTCGTAGCTTTTTTGGAGGCACAGGGAACAGTCAGAAAGCTGGGTGAATTGCTGATAAAGGGATTCCTAGCTCTAAAAGCACTGGGTTTCATGTCCGCTGAACGAAATCTCGAGTCCTAGCTCCTTACAGTGAACATACTTTGCGTGCAATTTCATTTCCTCTCATCCTCCGAACCGCAGTCGCTGCGTTGCCCCAAAAGCGATCTCACAGAACTGGAAGAAGGAGGAAAGGAGCATCTCCGCTAGAAGGAAAGACGCCAACAGCCAATTCTGGGGCCTCCGTGTCATTTTCTCTCATGCGTTATGAAGGGCAGCCGTCCACGCCTCTTGCGATCTCAGGGAGAGCATGGAAGAACCTGCTCACCGTCCACTTTCTCCAAAGCTGGATCCGTCCATCTGGGGAAACGTTTCTGCGACTGAATGTGTCTCTGCACGTGTGGCTGGGGGACCAAAGCCGTCGCTGAGCCGGGGGGAGGAAGGCCGTCTACGCAGGGCTTGCGCACGTGGGGTGGGAACATGGGGGGGTCCCAGGTGGTGGAAGGGAGGTGGGGCCGGGGAAGTTCGTCTGACTGAGCATCGGAGGGAATTAACTCCGGGCAGGGCAGACACAGGCTTGAGGACATCAGAGGAAATTCCCTACAAGTGCATGAAAAAAGGCAACCATTAAAGGAGTTAAGGAGGGTGAGTGTTGCTGGGACAGGGGACCCTGAGCTGGGTGTGTGTGTGTGTGTTGAGCTGGGGCCAGGGAGACCCAGAAGGCATGGCTTGTGCATCATGCACAGGCCGAAGAGAAAGAGTCACAAATAGTAGATAATTGCTAGACAGCTTGGGCGTCAACAGGATAGCCCATACATTTGTGCAAATGAGAGAAGGAAGATTTGGAAGATTTTAGTGGCAGCCCCTCTTGTTTCCTTGCTGGTTGATCAGGCTGCCCGCTCACACCTCACGGCTCTGGGCAGAGCGCATCAACGGACACAGAAAGCCGTCAGGTCGGGAAACGGGTATCAGACAAAACCAGCACAGTACAACACGCTCGACACAACTGAATCTGGATGCCGCGAACGCTCCCTCTTGGAGTCGCGTGGGCTGGTTCCCACGGTGCAGGGGAAGAGTGCCAGGTCCTCCCCGCTCTGTGGAAGGCAAAGCGGGTGGGGGGCGCTCGTTCCCAAAGGGAGGCCCAGCGATGAAGAAGGCACATCGTGCGGCAGTGATGCTTGCTTGCTCACCATGCGGCTGTAATGGTTGCATTCCTGCAATGGGCCTGATCTCGCTGCTGAACTAACCTGCATTCTGGTTCACGCCAGACACTGAACTTGAGCTAACCAAACAGGCTGGATTCATGCAACATGCTAAGCCACGTGCTTACTTGCACGCTCTCACACGCACACACAGAAGACTCTCAAATTAAAACCACGTTTTGCAATTGCATTAATGGGTCTTCAAGGTGAATCGGCTAAGCGTGTCGTGTGAAGGCAGCCTTCTGAGTAACAAGAGACTCCGCAGCAGCCCCAGCAGCCATTTTGGAGCAGAGTTCCTGCAAGACTGTCTTCTTTAAACAAGACCCGGGTTTGCTTCAATTGCTTCAAAATGTGGTCAGGGAACCCGGGTGCTCTGGGGGCCCTGGACTTTGGATCCAAAGCCTGCAGGAATCAGGCAAGGGTGTGAATTTCACTGCAACAATAAACCAAAAATAGATGGCTTGAAAACGGAGCATTTTACTCAGAGAAAGGCATCCGGTCTCTTTAGTCATAATAGCAAGGGATGGGCTTGAAGCGTTAGCAATAATTTGCTGGTGAGATGGGAACTTGGCTTCAGGCTTGGGGGCCTCCTTGCCCGGGGAAGAACCAGATCAGCGATAGACCAGAGAAGGGGGCCAGTTCCACCGGGATCTTGCTTCCAAGGGTGGCTAGTGAGATACCTTCATATTTTTGTGGGCCTCTATTGCTAAATCTCCCTGCAGGGAGCGATCCAAAACGTTGTGGTCTGGATTCAGCCTGGAAAAGCACCGATAAAAAGCTATAGTGAAGTCATCATACTTGGAGTCAATTGCTTGCTAAAAATAAGACCTTAAAAACAATGTGAGAACAGGATCTCTCTCTCTCTCCCTCTCTCTCTCTCTGCTGTTTGCATCTTAGGTGATGGGGGAAAGTAGGAGGCTCGCCCAGCATGTGTCTGCATGTGAGAGGGAAGGGAGAGAGAGAGATCCCTCCTTTCCCAGCACGGTCCAACCTATTCATTTGTTCCTCATTACCTGAAATAAACTCTGATCATTCCAGCCAAACCTTATTAAGAAGCTATGGATGAGCTGGCCAAGTCCAGAAAAGTCACCGCAATGGAACACGTTGTTTACTCCTAATTGCCTGTATGGGCAGCGTGAACGGCTGTGGTGCCCAGCTGCCAAACTGGAAGATGCATTGTCGTGCAAAAACTCCCCAAGGCTGACCTCACTTCTTTGGTTGACTCAGGCTGTACCATCAATGGTTCCTTCTCTGACTGGAGTGGGGTTTCAAGTGGAGGCCGCAAAGACCAGTCTCGGGCCCTCCGCCCTTCAGCGTTTTCATGAAAAGAGTTGGTTGAAGGGGTGGGGGAAACCCTTATCAGATTTGCAAGGGGCACACAATTGAGTGGGAAAGCTTATTCTCTAGGAGACAGAAATAAAATTCAGAATCTTGCTGGGTTGGAGAAATGGGTTGCAAGTAACAGAACGAAGGTTAGCGCAGTCAAGTGCTTAAACCAAAATGCACAAGCCCAAGAGAGCAGGTGACAGGCTTGGAACCGTGAAACAGATCACGTGGGAATGGTGGTTAATTGCAAAGGACATCGGAGCCAGTAGTGAGATGTGGTTGCAGAAAAGGTGAATGCACTTTGGGGCTGCTTCAGCGGAAGTCTAATTTCCAAATCACGGGGAGGAATCGTTCCCTTTAGTCTCCCCCACCTCAAGTCCCGGTGCAGTTCCGGGCGCCTCCCTTGAAGAAGGTTCAGACAAATGGGAACCGGTTCAGAAACGGATGACTGGGGGGCTAGAAACTGAGCCCCATGAAGAGAGGTGGAGGGGTTACCCTGAGAAAGGATGACCCAAAAGGGCGGCACCCAGGAGACCACTGGGCCTCACCTCTCTTGTTCAGGAGCGCAGGCCATGGAAGGACAGATTCAGATTCCAGGAAGGCAGAGTCCAAAGAATACTCCGTGAGCTTTCTAAGGGTGAAAACAGTGGGACCAGCTCCCCCGAGAGGTGGTGGGGATGTGTTGAAAAGGGGGCTGGAGGCCCATTGGCTGAAGATGCTGCACAATTGTCCTGGGCAGGGATGGGACTCCCTGGCTTCGGGGGCACCTCCCAGCTCAGGGATGGGTTGGATTGTACCATCAGGTTGCGTGTGCTCGGTGAACGTGGTCGCCGCATGCCTGTGGGAGGTGACCTCTTTAATCTGCACCACAACACATTCCTGCCCCAAATAATGCAGTGAGCATCAGAGATCCGAGAGCGGAGGGGCTGAAATGGGGGCGCATTATTATCGCCATCCCGTTGTTGCTGCTGCTGTTGCTAATGGCCACCAAGGAGGAACCTGGGCAACCCTGCAAGGAGCAGGAAGGCCCCTCACAGCACAGCTTGCGTCTCTCAGGGGCTGGAGCAGAAGGACCAGGTGGGACTGCCGGGATGAAGCGTCCCAGGATCTGCCAGCCCTCCGGCCCCGCTTGCCCCCAAATGGCCCCCGGGATCCTCCTCTGCCTGGGCTGTCCCAGGCCCCAGCCCTTCCTGGTTGATTCCTCCCAGAGCTGCGGTGTGCTCAGCCTACCCCGGGCTTGGAACACTGCGCAGCGTTGCCAAGGCGTTTCTCCGATAACCCTGTATTTAGCTGGGTTACGTGAGGCTTGGACCCAGACTGGAAGGGGGCTGGATCCTCTGGCTGCCCCAAAGGCGCTTGTCAGCAGAGTCGGCTATCAAGCCCCGGCTGCCTGTCCAGCGTCCAAGAGCTCCCGGCTTTGATATGTGAGCTGCCCTCGATCAGCAGAGTGGCTGGGCTGTCCGGAGGCTCTCCAAGAGGACGGCCGCTGGAGGAGAAAGACGCTGACGGCGTCTGAAAATGATTTGCAAGGCTTGGACCGCCATCGCCGGCAGGGCACCATCGGAGTGATTTAGTGCCAGTGGAGGACCGTTTCGACCATCCGTCTGCCTGGACGTGAGAAAGGGCCCAAAATAGACGCAGACGAAGCCAGGAGGACGAGGCGGGATGCTGCTGACTCAGCAGCGCCCCTCCAGCCTCTTGACTCTGGCGTGCATCAGGCCGAGTCTGCGCCCGGGGAAAAGAGCAAGGCCCGTCTCGGATCGACCACGGGCCCTCCGGCTGGAGCCAGGTCCTGCTCCCAGGAAGAGCAGGCTTCTCTGCAGATACGGCGGACACCCCCAACAGGCTTGCTCCCCTCTTTATTCCACCCACCTAGAAAGTCATCTGCATGCAACATCCCAAGAGGAGGGGACCCTCTTCCATCCCTTTTCTCAGTGAGGAAGGGCCTTTGGCTCTGGAGGGGAACACAGCCACGTGTCAGCTTTGCTTTCTCCACACAATACGGGAAGGCTTTAAGGAGAGCTAAATCTCACACTAAACTGGCCATGGAAATTTAGGCACAGACTCCTGAATTGGATTAGCGTATTTTTACACTTCCCTCCCTTTCTTCTTTCTCCCCTGGGCGGCCTGTCTAGCTATCGATGTCCATAACATCAACATGGTGGGATGAGGAGGACATGAGGGCCGACGGCCCCCAAATCCAAGGGCCGCAGATCTGGGCTGCGTAGATCCGGACCACCACCAGGCGGCACCCCAGAGCTGCCCACTTGTGTCAGGCTGGCAGGGCTCCCAAAGCCTCCCGGAGACCAAGAAAAATCAGAGTAATCCCACTCCAGGCTGGTCTCCCAGCTGAGAGCATCTCAGGATGAGTCAGCTCCAGCTCAGGTCTGAGGCTGGGCTGCTGCGGATCCCTTAGCATTATGTTTGCTGGCCCATTCTCTGCTTCTCACATTCAGGTTCAGCTGAGCCAGACCAGCCTTGGGATTCCCCCGCGGAGTCCATTTTGGAGAATGGAGGAACAGTCTAGGGCTCTAAAAAATGAGATAAAATAAATAACAGCTGGGAGTGCCCAACCTGACCCACCTGGCCCCTTCCCCGGCTGTCTCTCGCCTGGGCTGTGGCACAGCTACAACCGTGCTTGGAGCCAGAGGAACCAGGGATGATGGAATGGAATTTGAACTTGTGCCCATGAATCGAAATAGAAACCAGCAGTTTGGCTGCAGGGCATAATTTGAATCATACCAAGGAGCTCAGATGCTCGCAACCACCAGATAGCTGCTGATAAGCATGTAGGAGCTGAACTGCTGGACTCCATGCCATGGCGATGGGGAGAAACATCTGTCCTTAATTGCATGACTCCACTCGCGTTCCTCTAGAAGCGCATTCGTCTCGTAAGACGGGGGAGGCGAGCCCCACGTGTTCAGTAGGTGTGCGAAAAGTCAACCCGCAGAGCCGGGGATGAGCAACCGTCACGTGGTTCCAAGCCCTCGTGCAGGGCTCACTGGCACAGGGGGAGTGAACAGATGCAGGAGAGGACAGGCTAGAGCTTTACGAAAGACACCACATTTATACTGTTTTTAGGGGGAATGGAAGGAAAGATTATAAGTCTAGGCACGCTAAGATAAAGACTCTGTCAGTTCAAGTTTGGCTCCTGGTGACTGGCTGTCCATGTCCATGTAATTATCTAGGAACGATTATGATTGTTTTAATTCTGCTTTTTGCTTGACTTACAGATGTTTTATTAATCATAATGACAACACTTCGGGAAGGGGTTGCCAGCTGTCTTTTTCCACAATGTTTTCAAGTGCTACTCCGGGCTACCGTTCAGTCTGCCTGGTGATCTCCCATCCGAGTACAAATCAGGTCTGGCCCTGCTTAGCTCTGCAAGCTTGCCAGGGGCTGCCTCCTGGGCTGAGGGCATCTGGATGAATCCTGGCCAGAAGGGGCAAGTCAGGGTGAATCTATCTATGTCAGTGTTGTCCAAACTTGGCCACTTTAAGATGAGTGGACTTCAACTCCCAGAATTCCCCAGCCAGCCATTCTGGGAGTTGAAG
>NW_006533678.1:218508-231416 GCF_000186305.1 Python bivittatus
CTTCAACTCCCAGAATGGCTGGCTGGGGAATTCTGGGAGTTGAAGTCCACTCATCTTAAAGTGGCCAAGTTTGGACAACACTGATCTATGTGGTTGCTAGGAGTCGAAAATGACTTGATAGCACATAATCGATCAATCAATCAGGAAGAATCGGAAAAGCTGGATCTGGCTCCCTTTAGCTTTTCCCAGTCGGTTGTCTCTCTGATCGTTCTTCCCACGACTATATTTCTCTTATGGTGAGGACGTGGTTTTGTGATCACTTACTTCATTTATTTCGTACTAGCATTTCTGTGCCCTCCCATTCCAGCCAGCTTCGAACAGCGTGGGACCTAAAATCAAGAGCAACAGAAGTGACGCCCCACATCTCAACAGCGATGCCCTCCGACCTTCACATCTTCCAAATGTTCTGTCAAGGAGTGAGTATATGTGAACACAGGGTGCCCCACAGGACAGGGGCCACCCCTGAGGAGGCCCAGCCAGGGGGTCCCTGCCGGTGGAACCCCCCCACCCGGGGATGAGGTCATCAGCTTGCCTTCTCCCTCTGGGCCCCCCAGATGGGCAGATTCATTTTGGAGCAGTTGGTGCTGAAGATTTCCAGATGCTGAGACCTTCTGCATCCTCTGAAAGTAGAGACTAGCCCTTGACCATCTTCTTCATAGTTTTCTTGGCAACGTTGCAGAAGTGATTGTTTTGGGGGGCTTCGTCATGATCGGCCCCTGAAGATGCTATCTAAGTCATTATTTTGCTTATAGAATTTCCAATTCTATCCATATTACTACCAATCTAGTCATATGGTGCCTTACTGCGATAGTCCTACCCGAAATAGTTAACCATGTTAAAGCACTGTTCTAATGACCCCCCCCTTTGCAAGTCGCCTCATTTAGAAAGAACAAAATTGAAAAACAATATCATGGTTAAGAATTCCATTAATGATTAATGGCGGGACTTAATAGAAATACACCCCCCCCCCAATTTGAATGGTTAAGGAAAAAAATACATATCAACTTGAATTAAAGGAAATGTTTTCCCCAGGATCTCTTTTGTAAAAAAAAAAAAAGGGCTTACTATATGAACATTGCATGAAAATAGGCAGCAATCATTGTTTTAAAAAGAGCTTATGCTGGGAGAATTGGCTTTTTTAACAGCTAGCAAGGTGAAAATGTACATGACAAAGGATGAAGCAAGATGGTTTAGAGTCTTTTAACGGACTTTTAGGCAATTCATGCTATTGGTTATAAAATTATAGGTCCTAGATATGTACAAAGCCTCAGTATGTTATGAGACATGAATGTAAACCAGTACAAAATTTTCTAAAGATTTGTTTTAAGAAACCCGATTCCCTGCCCCCTTCTCCCAGCCTCTTTGCGTTCAATAAAGTGATCAGGGTTTTAATCAATTCCCACATTTTCCGGCCACTTGGTGGTCAGATTATTGAAGGAAGCTGTGCCTGATTTTTCTTCTTTTCAGGCCCTGCAGATGCCCTGTTTCTTTTGGGTCCTTCAGAAAACCCAAATCCTCCCCCTTTCTTTTCCACAGATACCAAAAAGATGCAGTCCGCTCTCTCTTTCAGCCTCGCCAATTCACCCACAAAAACTGCTCTTAAAAGGTTGGGCCTGTTTTCGCACATCCCGTGTCAGCAGGTTACCTAAAAACCTTTAGACAAACGATTAAACTTTCCTCTTTTTTCTGGGTTAGCCAGACCATTTGGCTGGTTTAGGACCCAGTGTAATCTGAGAATACAGAAATTAACCAGGGCCATGTGAATGCAGCCCCACCCCCATTACTTATTTTTTCTTTATTCATATCTTAAGCATAAAGAAAGGTAAAGTCTCCTTGAAGGTGAGCCGGACCCTGGTGGCTTCAAAGACACCTCCATCTAGTTTTCTTGGCAGCAATACGGAAGTGGTTCATCACTGTCTGTTTCAGCTTTAAAAACAAACCAACCAACAGCGTAGCCCACTGCTGGATCCGTTGGAGCCCCTCGCCCAGCTTGGGAGTCACAGCCCCGAGGGCTCCCACCGCCACGGGGACCCCTTTGGCCTTGGCTTCCCACCTCTCTCTAGTTCCTCTTCAGGCCCTGGTCCTTCTGCAGCTCCTCCTCCTCCTCCTCCTCCTTCCTGGTGCTGCTGTCGCTTGGCACCGCCGCGCCTCTCACCACCGCTGCCTCCTGGTCCTTGCCTGCCCCACGACG
Source organism: Python bivittatus (assembly GCF_000186305.1). Next base: position 220,700 of record NW_006533678.1, read on the forward strand.
GCTGGGGGACTGGCAATTCCCTGCCTGTCCGTCTGGGTCTGGAAGCCCCACAGGATCTTAGCCCTGTTGCTCTCCACGACCTTCTGTGGAATCTCCCACCTGGACTTGGGAGGGGATACTGTATATCATTTGATGAGGTGCCATCAAGTTATTTTTGACTCCTAGTGGCCACATAGATCATTTTTCACCAGGAGAGTCTGCCCCCAACCTGGTCCTTCAGGTCTTCCAATAGTGTTCCCATCACTGTTGTAACTGAGTCCATCCACTTTGTTGCTGGTCATCCTCTTTTTCTCTTTTCTTCCACCTTTACCAGCATTATGTTGTTGAGTCTTTGCACTGATTGACTGATTGATCAGTTGATTAGGTGCCATCAACTCAATGTTGCCTGTCAGTGACCACATGGATAGATTTTTTCCATGATGATCTATCCCTAACTTGGTCCTTCAGGTCTTCCAGTGGGGCCCCCATCGCCACTGTAACTGAGTCCCTCCACCTTGCAGCTGGTCCTCCTCTTCTTCTCCTTCCACCTTTCCCAGCATCAGAGCCTTCTCTTGAGAGCTGAGTCTTCACATAATGTGTCCGAAGAAGTATAATTTGAGCCTGGTCATTTGTGCCTTGAGTGAGAACTCTGGGCTGAAGTGTTCGATGATCCATCACTTTGTTTTCTTGGCTGACAGTGGCCTTCTCAAGAGTCTTCTTCAACACCAAAGTTCAAAGGGATCAAAACTCATCTTATTCTGCTTCTTCAAAGTCCAACTTTGGCTTCCATAGAGGGTCACAGGGAAAACCATGGCATGCATGATTCTGATCTTTGTAGGTAGAGACACATCCTGGCATCTGAATATCTTCTCCAAGGCCTTCATGGCTGCTCTACCAAATGCTTGTAGACACCCTTCAGTGGGAATCATAGTCAAAATGCAATCCTTGGAGAAGGCAGCTTCTCTATTGCTGCCAAGAACATTGCATGGGGGGGGTCCCTAAAGTCACCCAATAAAAAAAAATGTATTTTTTCCCCTTATCTTCTGCAGCTGGATTTGTACTGTTTGGGCAATTCTTCAGGGAAGTGCTGGGTCCAGTTACGAGTCAATGAACTGACTTCACCATCATGACATTTGGTCTGACTTTTTGTCTTTTTTGCAAACTCAATTATATTTCAATCAAATTCTAATCAAGAGCAAATGGCAGCTTTTGATTGAGAAGATGGGGGGGGGGGGTTCTTCTGTTTACTGACTCAGGAAACATGACAATAAAAAACAGAAAGCAAAAACCAAAACCAAAACCCCAAACAGTCTATTTCTAAGCATAAACCCCTTGAATCATTCCAGGAAGGGAAGACTTGCTCAAAGCCATCAACTACAATCAGCTCTCTTTAATGTTATTCTGGGGTTTCCGAAAAACCTGTACATTGAAGATGGATGGACGGACAGACAGACAGACAGACAGATAGAGATAGTTTTAAATGCTTTGCATGCCCTCCTTTAATGCAGCACTCATTCCACTTCCTGGTCCAGGAAGAGTCACAACTAATGGACCAACCAGAGCTGGCAGAAGGCCATAGCCTTTATCTGCTGCTGCAGACAACTATAAGACCAGAAGAACCCCAAGAGATGTACCTTCTCCTTCAGGGAAGGTGCCACACTATTGAGATCAATAGATCGAACAGCCATGGAACCAGAGGGTTCTGCCTGGTTGGAATTCAATCTCAGTCTTTTCCTCCCCATCCCTTAAAGCTTCCAGCCTCTGGGTTGGGATTTCTGCTGCATCTCCTGCTCAGCCTGGGGTTGAGATGATGGTACTTCGCTCCACACCCATGGATGACTTCTCCCAGAGGTTTCCTATTAAACAGGATGGGCAGAGGGAGTCAGTTCTCCTTCCCCAACAACATTGATTGGAACCATCCATTCAGGAAGGAAGTGAACCAGCACAATACAGTTCTTCCAATCCCCGACCAGTGCTGGCTGCCCAAAAGGATACCCTGGTCGATGGTTTCAAATGCTGCTGAGTGATCTAGCAGGAAGGAGGAGATCACAAGCACCTTGCAGGTCCTGCTGCAGGTGATCCCCAGGAGCAAGTAAGATGACTTCCATCCCCTGCCAGGCCTGTCTCCTGACTGGAAGAGAAGCAGATAATTGGTCCAGTCCGGGACCCTCTGTAGTTGGAGCCCAAGCCCTTCTCAACCATCTCACCCTCAAAGGGTAGGTTGGAGATAAATAATTATGAAGGACAGCTGGGCTTAGAGATGGCTTCTCGAGCAAGGGGAGCATCTCAGCCTCCTTCATTTCTCACACCCATGCTGCCCTCCCCTCCCTGGCCACACACATCAGCCAGGAGGGGCACAGCTCCCATTTGCAGCTGGCTGAGCTCATTCCACAGAGGACCTTGTCCACGTCCTCTGGAGGTGCAGCTTGAAGGAATCCCAGGTAACCTTGTAAGATTTTATCCCTTCTTCACCAGTATGTGCACTTCAGATCAGACACTCTTGCACACTCTGCTTTTAGCAGCACAGTGGCAGTTGAAAGCCAGGGTGGTGTAATGGCGAAGGTTTTGGATTAGACCTGGGGAGACCCAGGTTCTAGCCCCTCCTCAGCCACAGGGATTCATTGCAGACATTGTAGGAGGAGAGCCATGTTAGTCTATGGCAGTGTTTCTCCACCTTGGCAACTTAACTTTAAGATGTCTGAACTTCAACCCCCAGAATTCCCCAGCCAGCATGGCTGCCTGGGGAATTCTAGGAGTTGAAGTCCAGACATCTTAAGTTGCCAAGGTGGAGAAGCACAGATTTATGGTAGCCAAAAAGTAGTTGTTGTCTGCGAACACCTTTTCCAACTCACAAATTTAATTTAAAAGTGTAAGCTTTAGAAGAGAACCTCTGTAGCTCAGGGTCGAACTGTGGAGCCCTTGGTGCTCTCTGAGTTTGGTTGTTTAATTACTTGACTAGGTAACGTCTTCAGTGCTGGAAGGGAGTCAGAGTGGAAACCACCAACAGACTATTACAACCACACAACATCACTGTAGCACAGAAACCAACTAAGTCCTCCGAAACATCTTAAGCAAACCAAAAGACCCAGTAGCCCAAGAAGAAAAAATGGGAGTCACCTACAACATACAGTGTAAGGACTGCAACAGCCACTATGCAGGACAGACAGGCAGACAGGCAGGCAGAAGGGGAGCAGAGCGCATCCATGGACACCAACCAGCAGTCAGAAGACACGATGAAAACTCCTTAATCTCCCAACACATGACAGACTCACCCATAGTTTCAATTGGGAAACTGTGAGCATCCTAGACCAAACTAAATCCAAAAATGCTAGGGAATACCTGGAAGCTTGGCATTCAGACAAGTCAGCCATCAACAGGCACATAGAGATAAACAACATTTACCGCAAAGACTCTATAGTGTAAGCTTTTGTGATCATCAGATGCACCAGAAGATCATTGGATGACTTTGAGCCAGTCACTCTCTCTCAGATCAGCCTACCTCACAGGGCTGTTGTGGTATGAAAAAATATGAGAAGGAAGTCCATGTACAAAACACCACCCTGAGTTTCCAGAGAACAGGCTGGATATGAATCCAGCACATGTAAAATCCAACATGTCCTTTTATCCAGCTGGCAAGTCCATCTGCACCATCTCCGGATCCTAAAGCTCCAAGGGGGAAACTTGGCTTTGTCCACTCTTGGTCAACAGGCAGAACATGACCTTTTCAGTTCAGTGGCGGAAACCTGATTGGCTTCATCATTTAATTAAGCATTTCTTGGTAATTTGTTTCTTCCTCGGTTATTGGCCTGATTCTTAATAGATCTTCTGGGGAGCTAAAAAAAAATACTGACTATTTAAGTCAGCGTTTGAATGTGTGCCTTGCACCCTTGCTATGTTATTGTGTTCAGAGAGTTTTTCCAGTGTGGTTGAAAAGCAAATTATATTCTTTAAAATAATTACATCTGGAATTAATTCACACCTTTCTCTGAGTTAATTCCTAAGTGCCACCGCAGGACCGGCGCACGGCTCGGACCTTGGTTAGAAGCCATGACCTCTATTAACCGGAATGGCTCCTCCTGCGGTTTTGAAATGACGGGTGGGCGCAAACTCAGGACCCACAATATTTTGATTGGGAACCGCTTCCCCAGTCCACGTCGACACGAGAAAGGGGATCCTGTTTTTCTGACACCACCTTCGGCCGTGAAAGGGCAGGAAAAGTCATTATGTTTAATAGGCACTTCTTTCTTTCGTGGTGGGTAAATATAGGAGTTTGATCACTCAGCTCGGAGCAGAAAGGGAAGGTTAGACAAATTAAGTGCCTGAGGTTGGGCCAGACAACAGCCTGGCGTGGGAGGTGATAGGGCCAGCCCCAGAGAAAGGTCAGCACCAAGGGGGGCGGGGGGGGACTTGGCAATGTCACTGGGTGCAGGGAAAAAGGCTTAAGGACACGGAAGTCACCGCTCCGGAGAGAATCTCCCTCTGCAGGGGGACTTTCCTTGAGCTGATCTGGCCAAAGGCGAGGAAACAAGGCTGCTCAGAGGAAGGGCAAAAGGGAAATTTTGCAGCCGTGTTACCCCCTTCCACCAGCATTGCCCGCCAACAGCCAAGTTGCCCCCAGCTGCTTTTCCTAGAACCTGCAGGCCAGACTCTCTTTCCAGGGGAGGTTCTTGATGGTTCCTCTTCTCCATTCTGCAAGATTTGCATGAATTACTCTTCCTCTCCTTTGCTCCATGCTGAAAGGATGGCAGCTTGGTTTGAAACTTGTCCCCAGCAGCTTCCAAAACCTGGGGAGGAGAACGTGATGCCAAGTTCGTAACTCCAGGAAGAGCAAGGACGAAAGGGAAGGGATGGTGGTTGCCCCCGAATGATGCAATTTCTCTCCACGTTTGGCTGTCACGCTGGATCTTACATGGACAGTAATTTCCGTCCACGACATCTGAAGAATTTGGACTTGGAAGGGCAAGGACTTTGAACTGCAAGTTGAGTGGTTGGTTTGTTTGTTTACTAAAAACATTTAAACCGCCCAACCAAAGCTGGCGGTTTACAATAAAACACACTGAAAATCCCACAATCTAAATAAAAAACACCTACAATAAAATGAAATAAAATACAAAATAAAAACCCTATATAAACTAGGCCGCAGCATGGTGGTCAACCAAAAACTAAGAATTAAAGGCCAGTGAAAAGCCAGTTCAAAAGCCTGGGTCAATGGGAAGGTCTTCACTACACTAAGTGATGTTAGTGTAGGTACCAGGCAAGCCTCTCTGCGGAGGGAATCCCCTCCATGGGGTGCCACCACAGAAAAAGATCTCCCCTTGCAGAGACCCACCTCACCTCCTCTCCTTTGTGGGGGACCTGAAGGAGGATCTCGTTAGACAATCTTAAGGTCCAGATTGGTACGAATGGGAGATGGTGCTCTTTCGGGTAATCTGGTCCCCAGCCATTTAAGGCTTTAACAGTCAAAACCAGCACCTTGAATTGGGTCTGGAAGTGGACCAGCAGCCAGTGTAGATGGTGAAGAACTGGCATGCCGTGTAGCTCCTGGAAGCTCCTGGGTAAAACCTTTTGTAGGCACTTTGAGCCAGGCTGGTGGCTGAGGGGTTCAGCCTTGGCGAATGAAAACAAGCTTCTCACCTTTCAACGTGGAGCTGGGGAACCCTTCCCGGGGACTCCCTCCTTGGGCCCCTAGGCTTGTCTCAGGTCCAAGAGAGACCAGGGGAGGGTTTTGCACAACCCTCGTGCCCCTTTTAAGAAGCAACACCCAACAAGGCAAAGACAACTCATGCATCATTTTAGAAGGCCTTTCACGGGCCTTGCAAGCAGTACCCAGGGCACCTTCCCAAAGAGTTATGGCCAGCGGTACCTATGGCTCATTGGTGTCTTTTGAATCCATTTCTACGCAGGTGCAAGCATGCCGAGTCTTCTGAGTGCAAGAATAAAACTGCATGGTTCCTGCCTCTTGGATGGATCCTGCTTAAACTGGGTCTGGGGAGAGTTATTCCCTTCTACCAAGGTATGCCTTTTCTCCCTAAGGAAGAGTCAGCATGAGAAATGAGTACAGTTTCTTTGTATTACTCTTTGAGCAGACATGGCTTGCATTAGCTCTTGGGAATCATCTTTGGATTTATCATCAAGTTCAAAACCCAGTTGAGAGTCCAAATTCCATAGTTCCTGGGCATAGATGGAGTTACTCTCCCTGCCTTTAGCTTAACTTTCATTTGGCGACTTAGATACTCCTTTCTCAAAAGCGATTATATTAAGTACTTGTTTGTTAATGATGGGGAAATGTTCATGTTAAATAAATATAAATTGGTGAGTGGAATTTGGTAGAGAGGATCTCCCTACAGCTCTGCCCTTTCCAATATTTTTTTCTAGATTCAAACTTAGTTATAAAATAAAAGTGAATTAAAATCTTATGACTAAAATTAAGCTATTATTTATTCAGTAAATTGTTTCCTCGACTATGGTTCAGTTCTGGAATTCCCCCCCAAAAGATTTGACAGGAGACAATTCCTTATAGGATCAAAACTTTATGAGAGGGGGCTACATGTTGAGAAACAGAAAATGGACCCCATTTGATTTGAAAAATCAACCCAGTTTGGGCATTGATACCCACCTGAACTGATCTCCAAAATGGATTGGGCCATTTTTGACTTTTAAAGGCAGGTATCTATGTGCAAAGCATGTCTCAATCCTCATCACTTAGATCTGGACTCTCTAAATTCAATCAGATCGAACAATTGATCAAATTAATCTCTCAATTCCATCTGTCCGATGGATTTAATATTCTGACTCAGTGCAGATCGGGTCTAATAAGTTCAGAGAGGTGAATATCCACACAGACCAGCACTGGTGTCCTGCTGCTCTAGTGCACGCTCTTGCCCCTTTTTGGCCCACCGCTAGTCTTAAAATCTCAGGTCCAGAAGGTTTTTGCCCTCCGGGGATTGAGGACCCAGCCACCTGAGAAGCTGAGGGAGAATGCGTGACCCTCTCCAGCTCTGCCTCATTTTGCTCCACCAGCAAAGTTCAACTGTTGTGCGAATGCAGCCTCTGAGCCTTGAGCGACCTGGCTAAGCACACGAGTGGACCCGCTCCAGATTTAGTCATCAGCCTCCAGCAGCCTCCCCATGAAAGACTGAAAGACGCTCCCTTGCAGCTGGAGATGCGTCTCAGGCAGCCGCCAAGAGAGAAGGCAACGGGGAGGGGCGGGGGGGGGGCAGGAGGGTTTTCCTGTCCATACAGTATTTGGTAGCCTGGGAAGAGCCAGGAACAAAACACTTAGAATGGTGATTAGGGGTTTATGGATGTTGAATGGATGGGCGGTTTTAACGGGAGCCAAATCTTTTCTTTTCTTCTTGCTTTAAATGAAGATCATTTTGGTCTGGCAGGAAACCCCAGAAGGACCTGGAAATAACGCAAGGAGCTGGTCCAAGCGCTTGAGGAGACAGGCCGCTTCGGCTCCGCTGCTGAGTGAGCCTGGCCCCGACCGGTTGCCCAGCGAGGGCCGGATGCTTTGCGTCCGTGCAAGAAGGCAGTCCTGCAGGCATTTCTCCGGGCAACTGCGGAGTGTCTTCTCCTCCTGCTCTGCCTTGGTTGCTTGACCGAGCTGCCACCCTCTCGCCAAACCCAGCATCCTTCAGAATGGCGTTGCCTGGCCCCCGGCCCCCAGCCATTCTCTGGCTAAAGGGGAGATGCATCTGGAGACCCCTCAGGTTGGGGAAGGAGACCCCCAGAAGAGCCCAGGACACGGCCAGGCTGGGAAGGCCACGAGGCTGACATCCATCCTGTCACTCGGAAAGCGGGATGGACAAGTCCAAGAAGTCCCGAGGAGTTCATACTGATATCTTTAGAAAGCAAATGAAAAACGAAAGCCGCCTTCATCTTGCATTGACTTCTAAGCAAGGAATGCCAGCGAGTTCGCCCATTTCCATGACTGTTTCTGCTTTTGGGTTCACGTTCAGGGGGATCCACTGCACCCTCTGCCCTCTTTAGCAGGGAGACGGGGGTTGAGTTTGCTCTAGCCACCGCCATCCCCAGCATTTCCCAGGTGCAATCCGGGCGGGGATGGCGGGGTGAATCCTGCAGTGTGCAGGGGTTGGACTTGATGACCTCTGAGGTCCCTTCCAACTGTATCGTTCTTGATTCTTGCCTGAAACGCTGGAGACCCCAGCTCATCTGCAGCCTCGAGTGCCGCGGAGGCCCCATCTGAGGAAACGGACGGGAGGGTCCCGTGCTCCTTCCTGGGAACAGCAAAGGAGCAAACAGGGCCAGGAGCGCTGTTTGTTTCACGTAGCGAGCAAACGGCTTGCGAAACACAGAGATTTGGAAAGTGGGTTGGGACAACACTTTGTGGCAAGGGAAAACAGCCAGGGCCCTCTTGGAAGGGTTCGGCTCCAAGCGGGCAGGAGGCGAGTGCTTCTCCCGTGCCCGGGGAGCCCTGCCCTGCCCTGCCCTGCCCTGCCCTGCCCTGCCTCGAGGCGGCCACGCTGGACGGGGGGCGGGAAGGAGCAGCCCCCCCTTGCGGCCCAGGAGGCGTTTCGGCCGTGCTGCTCGCAGGACAGAGCACCCTCCAGGCTTTCCAGGACCCAAACAGTATCAATATTCGGTTCAAAATAGCTCAGCCTGAAAACCCCTGATTAACTTTGTGGCAAAGCCAGCAGCAATTTTGGTCCGGCGGGATTTGCCAGTTGGACTGACGGCCCGGCTCCAGTTCCTCCCTTGCCTCCCTCCCTCCTCTTGGCTGCTGGAGCCCTGGCTGGCCAGGCGAAGGGTGCGCTGCTCCCAAAATAGCCACGCGGCCACCTTCCAGACCGCCCAGCCTTTTTCCGTCGCAGGGACTTCGGTGACGTCATGGAGCGCTGGTCAGCAGCGAGAGGGCAGAGGCGGGCGGGCGGGCCTGGCCCCAGGACAGAAGCGGGCAGTGAGGAGGGCCCAAGGGGCGGAGGAGCTCCACAGAGACCTGAGAGGTGCCCTCACCCCTTGGGCAAGTTCCGCATGCCCGTTACTCAAAGTGTGGCTGCACGGGCTGTTTGGTTTGGGCATCCGGAGGCCAAGGTGTCTTGGCACTTGCTGTGACTTTCCCTGTGGGACGCCCTTTCAACTGCATCCGAAGCCCAGGTGGCCACAGCGGCTCGGAGGTCACAAAGGGGGCATGGTGGCGCACAAGCCCTGCGAGGCAAGCAACTCAGGGCGATGGCATGAGGGTGGGAGGCCTTGCCGTGCCCTGGCCTGGCCTGCAGCGCCCAAGGAGGCAAGGGCAGCCTCGGGGGGGGGGGCTCCTCCTCCGTCTGGCCAGTGGCCTCCAGGACCTCTAGAAGGCCTCCTTCCCAGGTTGGAATCTGGGCCTTCCCGCCAGATCCCTTCAGTCACCAGCGGAATCCGTTCCTTGGCCACGTGCTGGCTCCCCTTCTAATTACGGAGCAGGAGGGGGTCCGGATTGCCACCAAGGCGTCTGGCTTGGATCCTTTGCCCCGTGGGGTCTTGACTGGGAACAAGGGTTGCTCCTCCCAGAAGGGACCTCCCATGGGACCCAAGGATTTTTAAAGACGTTTAAATGGATTCTCCTCCTGCCTCAATTTCTTCTCATCACATCCCAAGCCCCTGCAATTTTTGTCTCCATTGAAGTTAATGGCCCAGGGTTCGGCAGGGTCTGGCGGGAGGGGGTGCTAAATCCCAAATAAACTCCCGGGACCGGATTTGAATTGATTGGGTCAGGGGCCTTGAGGGCAGGGTTTAAATACCCAGGCAGGATGAGACGCAGCTGCAGGGCCAGGACAATTGCCCCCAGGGTCCCTCCCCAAAGACCCTGATTGGGTCACATGGGGTTTATCAACAGATGAGTGATGGGCTTTTTGCATGAAACCCGGGTGCTCAGTGTTGTTCCCATATGCAAGAATTTCTACCCTGAACCGATCTGGATGGGAAAAGCACCTTGCAAGATTTATGCGCTTATTTATCTGTGTAAGAGACATTTACGGCCACTCTGGGCGGCTGACACCAACAGCGATACAACCTAAAAGAAACCCTAAAAACCATCACCCAAAAGGCGATGAACCCACTTGCCTAAGGAACTCAAGTTCCGGACCCAGGTCTCTCCCAGCCGCCCCCAGCCCCCCCCCCCGTTTTATCCTTGTTTGCATAATGAGACCAGAATGCCATTCCCAGTTTGGATGTCTCAGGTTTCAAGAGGGAAGCCACCCTGGAAAATGGAAAGAGGGGAGAGGGGAAATTAAATTAACTCCATGGAGAAAGTAAGAAACTCTGGCATTCATCCTAACAGAAAGGGCCTTCCCTCAAGTCTTGGCAGGAGCTCTGAATCGCCGCGAACAGGCAGGCGTGCAGGAAGCCGGGCAGCCCCTGTGGAGCATCACCGCCGCTGGGACTCCCAGAAGCAGCTCGAGAGGTGGGCCCTTTGCAGCCCGGCAGCGCGAACTTGGGGCGGGGAAAGAAAGCCTTTCTCTCTCCCGGTGTGTGTGTGTGTGTGTGTGTGTGTGTGTGTGTGTCTGGAGCAAAGGAATGAAGCCAGCCTGGAGGAAATCATCAAGTAGCAGCAATCCTCTGGTCACCGCGGCGGTTGGGTACCTGAGCTAAGTCCTGCTAGGCACACGCACCGAGCCTATCCTGGTTTGAACCAGAAGAAAACGGAATGCCACAAGGCCTTTCTTTCATGCCCTTTTCGGTTTTGTTTCTTTAGGTTCCGGGTGGGGGGGTGGGGGGGTAGTAACTCCTCCCGCCGCAA
>NW_006533679.1:25279-52780 GCF_000186305.1 Python bivittatus
GGTGATTGGGCGCGGGGGTGAGAGGGAGGGAGAAGAGAGGCTGGGGATGTGCCTATGATGACATGACCTGGGCTGACCACAGTAGCACGGCAGGAATGCTGAAGCAGCCACAAATTTCCCAAATTTCAATCCCACAGGAGTAATGAGTCCCAGATTTTGGATGCATTCTGTAAGTTAGCCCATTTGAGGTACCTTGGTTCAAAAATTGTTGCCATATGATACACCGTTTTGCGCAGTTGAAGGTTATAGACATGAGTTTTAATAGTACAGGTAGTCTTCACTTAACCACCATTCATTTAGTGACTGTTTGAAGTTACAATGGTGCTGAACGAAGGGACTTACAACCAGTCCTCACACTTACAACTATCATAGCACCCCCATGGTCACATGATCGCAATCCAGGTGCTTGGCAACCAGCTCGCACTTACAATGGTTGCAGTGTCCTAGGGTCACGTGATTGCCATTTGCGACCTTCCCAGCCAGCTTCCAACAAGTAAAATCAATGGGGAACATGATTCACTTAACAGCCACAGTGATTTGCATTTGCATTCACATTCAGAGTGATCAGGCGCACCTCGCTTAACCGCCCCACTTAATAAAAAATTTTCCGGTCCCTATTGTGGTCATTAAGCAAGGACTACCTGTATGTAGATGAGGCAACATTTCCTAGATTCAGGTTTGTACACAGGAAAATATGTAACAGCAGCATACAGAAAGCTGAACAATAAGTTAAAATATTCTGTTTCTTTTGGAGTTAAAAAAGAAGGCAAGTTAAGGGCAAAGGTAAAGAAATGATATGTTATATCCATCTATTGGAAAGGACTGCGGAATCATCCAGATTTTAAATGGCAATGAATCATCTCAAGTATTTCATGCTGTGTTCAATATAGTTTTTAATTAAAAGTGTGAGCCTATGTATGTTTGCTCAGAATTGTGTCGTCGTACTTCAATGCCTCTTGTTCCCTTGTGTTTTCAGAAATGCAGCCTATATTACTAATTGTCAGAGAGATAAAAGAATTGGTTGGATACTCAGATTCTGTTCAGCTAAAAGTAAACTCACTTATTCTAAAAGACATACTGGGAGGAAAGGAAAGATAGCATCAATTAAGGGCACGAGAAGCAAGATTTTACTCATGTGCATGGCAACCCTCTTCAGGCAGTTGGCACTTCTTCTTTTTGTATACTTTCATCAAAAGCCTTAAGAAACTGACGTCAGGTAATTTCCACAATTCCACAGAATGGATTGCAGATTACAACAAAAAGTTGTGATTCTTAAGAAAATGTAATTATTTCATCTCTGTTCTTCCTTCCTATAAAGCAGGCCCTTTCATTGTTGGTCAAGGTTATAACTTAATCTAAAGCTTGATGGTTTTAGCTTTAGATCAGTAGTGGGCAATCTTGTTTCGGGGGGCTGGGGTGATGAGATACGGAGCCAGGATCTTCTGGAGGGGGTCTTCGGATTTGGTTGTCTTAAAATGACAATTAGACTATCTGTGGGATTCCAGTCCAATACCCAGAAGTAACCAGGAAATGCTTCCTAAGCCAAATTCTTTTCAAACGTTTAACTTTAAGCATACGGATAAATCTCTCTTCCACACCACAGAATTCATATTGATTTCAACGTACCGATACGGAATACAATGTTTTGGGAAGTGAACTGAGAACACTAAAACCTGCCAATTATGTCAAGCAAGCTTAGCAGATGGCCTTTGAATGAATGAAAGGAGGTGCGCACTGCAGTGAGTTCCGTATGAATCATTTACTGAATAAATACATGCAATAGCAAAATTAGATAAGCAAAAAAGGCAATTTGTAGTCAACCAACTACTCCTTCTTTTCTTTCCCCCAGTTGCTGCAGTCCTGATAGAGGGTTCAAAACAGGGAAGAATGTTAAATCCAAAAGTCAAATAACAGCTGCATTGGTGGTTAGATTACAACAGCTCTAAATACAGAATGTAGCAAAAGACTGCACCGAACAGTTTCAATACCACATACAGACGGATAAATACAGAGGACAAAGCTTGGCTTTCAATATATGAAATATTTAAGCTTTTAAGGCACAGGATAGAAAACACAGAAATCTAGTCTGATGATACTCAGTCCTTGATTTGCTCATTGGAACTTCATCATATTCATCAATCATTTCCTCATCATTCTTCAATGAACCACCATTAAACTGTGAACAGAATATTCATACATTCAGCTTCTATGTACCAAAGGCAGAAAAAATGTTTTAGTAATCATTCAGATTTTGGTCCAGTTTTTCAAGAGAACTCCATCGCTTTACTGCAGCTACTCCAGTATGATATCTCACACTGCATCAATTCAATTTTTTGAAAGTTTTTTTTTTTAAAACAACATAGCCTCATGCAAGAGACGTGGCCATGTTGGAAAGAACGCTGTAGATAGTGGGGAAGAAAAAATTACTTACTTCAAGTTACTGGTGGCCTTCATTTTTCCTCAAACTTTTATTCCTTTGCCAATTTCAGTTTTTGATTGCAAAGAGAAGCCCAATTGTGCTGGATCATTCTGTGTACATTTGCTGACATTATAAGCCTCCTCTTCTCACCACACTCTCCCTTGTTAGTAGAGTTGAAATGCAGCTTTAGAAATTACTACTTAAGCAATGCCACCAGACAATACTCCTACTTACTGATGTCACTTTAAGCCACAACAAAATGCAAAGGTTAGAAGATCTCTTGGTTTTCTTCAGTAAGACTTCACTTCATGGGGTTTTTTTCAGCTTTATTTTTCATAAGTATAGTTTATTTGTCATAATTATAGTTAATGGCTGAGTGTTCTTCCTCTTGCATGTTCTTCCTTCTTAGATTTCCCTCAAGGTTGTCATGCAGTAAATGCATTTCTGTCATTTAAAAGGAAGTGAGGACCATGAACCTAAGCTGTTATGATAAGCGGACTTTTCACAGAGTTAGTCATGCTATTCTGTATGAAGCCAATGTCTGAATGATGCTATAAAGTCTGCCTAACGAGGCATATCCAAAATAAAACATAGGAGAAGCATACATACCCATGTGCGTGTACATCACACCGAAATATAAATGAAAACTGATTCTTAAAACGTGGTACAAACAGTCTGCTACATATATTACAGGCACTTTGGTATCCTTAGTAGTGTAGTTACTTATAGGGCGCAAAGGGAACATCTTCTATACAAGCTCCAATGAAGAGTGCTTCTTGTGGAGAATTTCTTCAAAACTGTCTAAGCCAGAGTTAAAATTTTGTAAGTTCAATTATAAAGCTAATTTCCTTAAACTTTATTCACCCATAAAAATCATTTGTGGCCAGAAGACACTCTTAAGACTCTCAAAGTTGTGACAAAGTGTTATTTTATTTTCAGAAAGGAATTGCATATATATCAATATGGTGCGCGGCTACTATCTGCCATGGAACTATGCAATTTCTTGGGTTAAAATACAAAAATGTATATTTTCATTAAAACCATCTGAGGAAGTTTTCAAGAAAATTTGAATAAATATAATTAATGCCCCATTGATTCTGTTCTGAAAGCAACAGTGAATAAAATGTTCACATTCAAACCATCAAGTCCATTTTTGGAAACTGTTCTTGCATTTCCTAGGCCTGTAAAAATCATATGGAAAAAGCTACACTGATTAGAAGATACATTTGATTTTAAAGGACTCGCTGATGTTCTTTCCTGCATTATCGTAATTCAGAAGCACTGTGTATCAGCTTCAGCGCTGCTTTTGCACACGCTCTGTCCTCCCATTCTGCACTGCCAGATTCCTTAGTGATGATGTGTGAATGAATCAACTTTGGAACTGGTACTTTCAAAAAGAATGCTGTGGCAGATGAATGCAATGCGACTATTACGCGCATGGATCCAAAAGAGAGAACTGCTCCAGGCACCAGTACTGATCGTACTGAAATAACTCTGAAAGAATCAAGCAGAAATCCAGAAGTTTCCATAGTGTGAGCTCATATTGGCTGGCATTCTAAAATACCAATTGTAAACATGCCTTAAAAACCCAGTTATAAACTGTTCCCTATCCGTAGCGATCAATGTGACATCACACCAGCGTTATATCAGAGCGGCTGCCGAATCCTAATTCATTATACATTTTAAGCATACTGTTGCATAGGCAATTTCCTGGCATTGTGGATGGGGCGAATAAACCTTTAATAAGAAGCGGTGAGTGGAAAAAACATGGTACTACTGAAGCATTCAGTTTCATATCCTGGATGAATATACTGTGTTTTCAGTGTATTGATGATCTTATATATAAATATATATATATATATATCTTCATTTGTGAATTATATGCATTATCTGAATGAAATTCAAAGAATACATTTATTTCAATATAAATATTAAAGGTTAATATTTTGTAATTTCCCTTTTTTGCAAACCTTTAATCACAGATCATTACATCAACACCTTTCATTTTTTAAAAATAAGAAACCTTTAAATCCATATTATTAGTATGATTAAGACCATTTTGCTATCCAGACTATTCTCAAGACATTGTCTTAAGGTTTTTATATCATACTTTTTCAAAGAAAATAGATTGTTTTCTTTGACATTTCCTTCTGCCTTCATACCACTGAGGAAAATGCATTTTAAAAAATAGTTATCTATTTACATGGCAGACACCTTGGTGAGACACTAATAAGATAGGAAAAGTGACAGACACTCCACTTTTCTTAAGGATAGAAATGCCATAACAGGATCTATTGAAACAAATGTTTACTCTACAAACCCTATTGCACATTAAAATTGCTGTAACAAATGAAAAAAAAATGGTTTACAAGTAAGCTGACTTAAGTCTACAATAAAATGTCAAGGTGTTATAAAACTGTTGGGGAGTGGTGATGGGCCAAATAACTAAGAGTTATAAAAAATAATATTGGTACAATGCTGATAAAATATATAAAGATTGGCAAAGATATGCTAACAGGAGCTTCTGGAACCCAAGATTGCCTAAGGTGCAACGTGTGGTCTTGTCCCATCCTCAGTCAAATCATACCTATAAAACAAACGGAAAAAAAAAACAGTTAAGTCTTACCCAAACTTTCAGGTAACACTGAAACAGCATCATCCTTGTGACTGTACTTACCACTGAGTACAATTTTTGGAAAGTTCTTCTGAAGCCAGCGGTATCAATACCTGTAAGAAGAAGCAGCTAAATTATGACAGGAGATTCTGTGTGCTTTCATTTTGGGGAAAGCAATCCTAGATTCTGGCTTTGAATCCTAAGCCCCTGAATTGCATAAACTCATTGCTCATCAAAGTCTGGTCTCTGATTCCAATACGATGTTAACCACTTCACTGACTGACTCTATTTTATAAATATTTTTCATAGCTTCCTCTCCACATGCACGGATCTTAAATGTTTAGAAGAATATTCTGTCTTTTTTAAAAAGAACAAGAACATACATCAAACAAGCAAAAGGTAATGTCTGAGATTCTTTCAACACGAATCTTTATAAATCAGCTAAATGAGATCTTACTATATAGAATGCATAAAGGAAAAAAGTAAGCAATTCTGTTTCAGAATCTGAGCTATGTAAAGTTCATGGGATTACTGTTCCAAAAGGAGGAATTAACCTCCTTTGGAAGCTGATGTGTTAGAATATTTCAATTCACATTTGTTGGCCACATTATCCAAGCACCTGAGTTTTTACATCTGTGACTCACCTTACCAAGCAGACCTTTATCTTTGGACAAGAAACCTCCACTGTTCTTCACTGCAACATCTAAGGTTCTTCTCTGTAGATCAGACAACGAAACACTGAAATCAAATCTGAGAAGGGAAAAATGTTTCAGACAGAATGTAATAAAAGTACTTTGAAATCTGTGTACAGGAGATCTATAGTTTGGCTATTATTTGGTTACAGGAACTTGAAAATCTGCAAATGTCTGAGATTACAACTGATCAACTACATAATGAACATTTCTCTCTGCAAAATTACTTGCATTCCACTGTTTCTGTGCTCATTTTAGTATCTATTTTTCCCCAAGGCATGGCTCCAAGTTCTACTTTGTTAAATTAAAATATTTATATCAATTAACATTCAACTGATTAGGCTTTTTTGACAACTTATTTTCTACACAAGAATATTTTGATTGTGTCTGCACTGGTATAAGACCCATTATTTACAATCGTATTTATAGAGGTGGTAACAAAATAAACCATGGGCTGCTAATGGGCTACAAACTGCATCTATTTTTGTCTTCCTGCACTGCACTTCTAGTAACCCCATTTCTAAATGACTTCTCAAAGGTCATTACAAGTCATGTTTCAGTACAAACAAAGTAATTTTAATCATTTCCCCAACTCTATGCCATAAAATCAGCACATGGAGATTGCGACATACGCCTGATCAAACACTGGATTCAAGTTCTTCTTTGAAACGCTTGTTTTTCTTCTTCCCGATCTCCTCTTGTCTGGCAATAAATACATTCGAACATAGGGGTCAGAGCCTTCTTCTGAAAAAGCGATTAGATTTCTATAATCAAAGAATACAAAATATCCAGATCAGATTTAACGTAAAAAGCAGCACTTCTGCAAATTTTGGCAATGCTCTGTCAAGACACCTTTCGCCTAGATTCACTGAACTCTCCTTTCCCAATTGCCTGGATAAAGGCACTCACCCTGGATTCCCAGAGAGAATCTTGGTTAGTCAGAGTTGCAGTTAAACTGAGAGATTTAATTAGAGGAATAAAGCTCAGCATTTTTGATAAGATGAAAGCAAAGAGAGCAGAGCCTTCCTAGTTCTCCAGCATAGCCTTCTTGTAGATAAATTGACAAATGCAAGAAATACATAATATGATCACCTGCATGTGTGCACCACCACCATAAGTTTGTTTCTCTGCGAACTGTGACGAATTGTTAACTGGATCTGTCCCAACGGAGACTGTCCCAACGTTGTTCCACTATGAAAATCAGGTTAATACGAACTGTCAATACTGAATTTCCACAATGACAAAACAACAGCTCTTCTGTTCTGATTTTGTAAATATTTTATATCCCAACGACAGAAATATGAAATAAATAAATATTCAATAAGGATACTACAGTACTGTTCTAACCCACCTGTATACATAGACAAGGTTAGTGTGGTGCTACGTGCACAATCCATTCTGATTTTCCAGACACAATAAAATATAACATTACTGAATAGGAAGTGGTCGCTGATTTGTGAGGACATGTTTTGGTCTAGAGATGTAAAAATATAGAACAAAGGCTGCTTATTGTACTAAAAACGGGGGGTGGGGTAGGAAAATTGGCAATATATAAATTGTGGGGCAGCGGGACTGGTGCTTTTTAAACTTGCAAATAAGTATCTGAGTCAGGGTGGACACCTCGGTGAAACTGTCAACTCAGTGTGCAGCTGCCATAAAACAAAATGCAAATTTTATGCTTGGAATCATTAGGAAGGGAACAGAAAATAAAACCGCCAATATAAGAATGGCCTTAAAGCAAACTGCGATGAGACTGCACTTGGAGTACTGTGTACAGTTCTGGTTGCTGCTCCTTAAGAAGGATGTTGTAGAGTTGGCGGGGCGGGGGGGGAGGCCGGGAGCACTTCCCTTATGAGAAAAGGCTAAAGGACTGAGATTCCCTAATTTGGAATCAAGGAGGGTAAAAAGAGACATAGCAAAGGTACATAAATTCATGCAGGGCTACCCATTGAAATTCAGTGCAGGTAGACCCAGGAGGAAATCCTTTTTCATGGTGTGTGTAATTAACCTGTGGAATTCACGACTAGCAGCCAGTTTAGATAGTTTTAAAGGAGAATGGGAGAAATTCATAGAGGATTAGGTTATCAGCATCTATAAGTAGTCCTTGTTACCAACTGCCTCATACAGTGATTGTTCGCAGTTACGACAGTGATGAGAAAGTAATTTGGTGACCAATCCTCACACTGATGACCTTTGCAGGTCGGTAAAGCAAAGGAAAGCTGAAGTAAGATCATAAGCACAGTTGTGGTTTCACTTAGCGACCACTTCACTTGATGACCAAGTTGCCAGTCCCAATTGTGGTCACTAAGCGAGGACTACCTGTACTAATATTGATGGTTGATTTGTTGTTCATTTGCTTCTGACTACCTGTGTCAGTTGGCCAGGACTGTCCATCAGTAACTGCTTTGTTAAGTTCTTGTAACTCATGCTTCTATCATTGGTGTTATAATCCAGCCTCGGTTTACTGCATCCTGAATGCATACCTCAAATAATGATTGATGGGAAGTAACCCAGAAAGAGTACAATCATTTCAAATTAATCAGGATTTTGAACATCCCAAATGCATCCAATCAGCTACTATGTGGCACAGAATGATGGACTAGATGGGTGTATGGCCTGATCCAGTACAGCCCTTCTTATGTCTTTATATATTCTTGAAAGCTACAAAACAAAATCTATACATACTGGTTTCCTCATAAATTTCATATGTAAATGGAGAAATAATTCTGGATATTATGAAAAGCATAATTAAAGGAAGCTAACAGGGAAAATGAATTTTCAATCTAAGTAAAAAAGAAATTCACTAGATGTCTTAGATCTGAAGATGAAGGATCCAAGTGATAAACTGTAGTCAATCATACTGAAATCTGACTCATTTTTAAAGGAGTCTACATATGGAAATACAATGTTAAGAATGCAATCCTTAAGTAAAGCACTCTTTGGATGCTACATATTCATTTCAAATGAGAAATATTTTTATTATCTATATGATGCAAGATAGGTTTTGTTCGCATTTGCAGAGGGTGCTAGTCAATGTCTAAGTGCACAATCCTTATTTTCAGACCTCAGTCTATGATTAATTTGTAAAGTGAGCCACTCAGAAAAAATGCAGGACCTGTCAACAAGTTTTTGTGTAACAACAGTCATACACATTTTCTGAAAGACCCACTGTACAGGTTTAATTTTAGTTTTATACCCTGACCAACCGTTATATTTATAATCAGGAAATAATTTTATTTTTAGTCATAATGGCTTTCAATACTGATCTGGCTCTCTCTAGTTTCCCTGTTTTGTCTACATTAGTTGACCTGTTCTGAAAATACATCGTTGGCGTAATTAAGCTTGATGGTAAGACAATGTCCTAGCATCAGTCTGACTGCTTGCAAGTGTTTATGATTATAAACCAGTATAAAAAAGAATTTGGGACTGTACTTTTCAAGTTGCCTCAGTCGCTGTCGCAGCTCCTGCGTGGCAATGGGCAGAGAGATGTCCGAAGCTATACTTGGAGTAGGTTCTTTGACTGAAAGGTGACTGGGAGAACAGCTCAGATTGGATGTCAGGAGACTGGAGGAACTTCTGCTGAGATCTGTTGGCCACTGTGAAGGAGGATGAGAGGGAAGACCTGTTTCCGCCCCGTCAGTCCTTTTATCAATATCCATTCCTGCAGAAGTTGGGGCTTTGCTCAAGCCAGCAGCTGGAGACATGGGGACCTGAGGCTTGAAAGTACCTTTCCGCCCGTCTTTGGAAACAGAAGGCCTCTTCACTTGGGCCGAGTGTTGGTGATCTGGAGATCTCTCTCGCTTTTCAAGAGAAAGGATCTAATAGCCACAAAACAAACAAGAGGGCCTTCATTCCTTCTTGCAGTTCAGAAGAGTTACACCTGTCATTGAATGGAGATTCAAGGGTTGCAAAGCCCAGCACTGGGGAGAAAGCTGAGGTACATGAACAGATTACCAGGGAACCAGAGCAGACCTAGAGAGTCACCTTTGAGGCTATTTTTCCTCTCTGTCCAACAGTTCTAAAGAAACATACATGGAAAATCCCATATGTGATTTATCAAGGAACTCTGCATAAACTAGAATGTTTGCCATTCATCCCCACTATTATGGGGAAAACAAAAGTCCACCTGAATTGAGTTAATTAATAGGAAATAGTTTATACTCTTCTTACATTTTACAGAAGGAAAGCTTTCAATGGAGCACCTACACATCTCACTTGGTGGAAGTTTCCATTTTAGTATGACTGTGGAGAATTAAAAGTACACACCAATCCAGCCTCTTCCATCTGTCAAGCACTGGCAACCTTGAGATTCCTCTCAATACAGTTATGATTTTTGCCACCAAGCTTTTTCAGAATCTCTCACAATCTGTCTTGGAGTTAATCCCTCAAAAGAATTTGTTTTGGATGGCTTTATAGGTACTCCATAAATTATAGACAAAAAGAGCAAGTGAGAGAGAAAGAGATGCAAAAATCCTATTTTTCCTGTAGTAGCTAAAATATTTACTGAGCTTGGCTGTTGCAAGATACTATTTAGATTACAATGTCAAGTATGAGAAGAATAGTATGAATCGTATGTGCTCCTACTTTTTATCATACACACACACATACATATATAGTGTAGGGATTAGGCAGTCTAGCATTTTCAGATGTTCTGGATACAATTTCCCAGAATCCCTGATCACTGGCCATTCTGGCTGGGGTTTATAGAAGGGTAATGCAAAACATCTGGGAGATACCAGGTTGCTTGTTCCTGGTGTATATGGTGTACTATGTGAGTAGTTCTATCTCATCAGAGAGTACCCTTGTTGATAGTTTGTTGCAAAGATAGTATCTGCCAATTACGATGGACTGTGTATCATTTTAAATTCTTGATCTTTCCACTTTAAAGGGATATATTTTGAGCTAAGGAACATTCCAATTGCAGAACTTCCTGTAGATTAAGCTGACATATGAAAAGGAATTGTTTCACGCTAAAATTAGACCACTGGGCATTTCTTCTTAATTCAATGGGAGAAAAATCTCCAAAGCTTTTAAGCAGAAGTCTTAATCAATCCAGGTATCAAAAATGAAGCATGGCAGTGACTGAGCTGCTGCACGCAAAACATTATGCTCCATCACTGAAATACAGACTCACTCTATGGAATACAGTGACAGTTTCACCACTGGCTGCAATTTTGATCTCAAGAATTTCCAATGTGCCACTCAAACAACTAATTACAGCTTGTCATTCCCGACCAACTACAGCTTATAAAACCTTTCCCTGTCTTTTTTTCTTTCTGCAAATATAATTTGCATATCACTACCACAATTCTTAAGTGCTCAATTTTTATATACATTTTAGGAAACTTTTATAATATACCCTGAGTGCAATCTTCATGTTTACAGTACTGTTTGGACCAGAATTGCTAAGATGAAATCTCTGA
Source organism: Python bivittatus (assembly GCF_000186305.1). Next base: position 36,428 of record NW_006533679.1, read on the forward strand.
TGCATAGTTAGATCTTCACTTGCAAGGAGCTGGTTAAGAGGAAGCTTAAAATTTCCCAAGGAGCACTGGTGTTGTTCATCCTTGACCTACAGAAGAAGACAAAAGAATGGTTACATTTAAGTGAAAACCTGTACTAAAAAGATTTGTTAAATTGCTGACTCTTTAATGTTAATTGACTTGATTCTGTTAGTTAAATGTTAGGCACCTTGGGTTTCTCTAATAAAGGAAAAGAGAATATTTAACAATAAATCAATAACAATGCCAATATCCATAGCTAAGCAGAACATATCTGCTTCCTATAGTCTGAGCTTCAGTGTACTGCCATTTTTTCTACCTATACACTCAAATGCACCAGTAGAGAAAAGCCAAATTTGCTGTGACCTTTATGCTATATTTACCATAAAGTAAACTTTACACTGTATTACATATACATTACAGAACAGATTTAAAAGGTTTTCTGATCACCTACGACAAATTTGTTAAGCAAATGATTCAGCACAGACAGAACCATTTCCAATTCCAAGATAGGATTCATCATCTATTCAGCAACACATTTGCACATTCAGCAACACATTTGCAAATTTTGAGTGTACATTTTTTTGCTGCAACACTCACAAGGCTGCAGCCACGCAGGCATTCTACCCTCAATGCTCAACAAAGAAGAATCCATCGATACCTCAAAAAAGCAAACAACTAGAGATGGCCTACCTCAACTTCTAGCTCTTGTCGTCGAGGATTATGAACAAAAAAAGTGAAATGCTCTTCCCAGACTGGTTCATTGGTCTTATAGCGGATCTGTTCAGAGGCAGGATGCATTCTTTATTAACTTATATGGCGAGAAACAAAGTCCATTTACAGACACAGAGACCTTCTTCTCCTTTCCCTCCAAGGACTGCATGCCCTTGGGCACAAGACAACAGTGAAAATGCCAGAGCTGGGTATTCAGCATACATGTGCATATACAGTGGGGCAAAAAAGTATTTAGTCAGCCACCAATTGTGCAAGTTCTCCCTTTGCAGAAAAACAGCCCCAAAGCATGATGTTTCCACCCCCATGCTTCACAGTAGGTATGGTGTTCTTTGGATGCAACTCAGCATTCTCTCTCCTCCAAACACAACGAGTTGAGTTTAGACCAAAACGTTCTACTTTGGTTTCATCTGACCATATGACATTCTCCCAATCCTCTTCTGGATCATCCAAATGCTCTCTAGCAAACTTCAGACGGGCCCAGACATGTACTGGCTTAAGCAGGGGGACACGTCTGGCACTGCAGGATTTGAGTCCATTTGGATGATCCAGAAGAGGATTGGGAGAATGTCATATGGTCAGATGAAACCAAAGTAGAACGTTTTGGTCTAAACTCAACTCGTTGTGTTTGGAGGAGAGAGAATGCTGAGTTGCATCCCATTTGGATGATCCAGAAGAGGATTGGGAGAATGTCATATGGTCAGATGAAACCAAAGTAGAACGTTTTGGTCTAAACTCAACTCGTTGTGTTTGGAGGAGAGAGAATGCTGAGTTGCATCCCATTTGGATGATCCAGAAGAGGATTGGGAGAATGTCATATGGTCAGATGAAACCAAAGTAGAACGTTTTGGTCTAAACTCAACTCGTTGTGTTTGGAGGAGAGAGAATGCTGAGTTGCATCCCATTTGGATGATCCAGAAGAGGATTGGGAGAATGTCATATGGTCAGATGAAACCAAAGTAGAACGTTTTGGTCTAAACTCAACTCGTTGTGTTTGGAGGAGAGAGAATGCTGAGTTGCATCCCATTTGGATGATCCAGAAGAGGATTGGGAGAATGTCATATGGTCAGATGAAACCAAAGTAGAACGTTTTGGTCTAAACTCAACTCGTTGTGTTTGGAGGAGAGAGAATGCTGAGTTGCATCCCATTTGGATGATCCAGAAGAGGATTGGGAGAATGTCATATGGTCAGATGAAACCAAAGTAGAACGTTTTGGTCTAAACTCAACTCGTTGTGTTTGGAGGAGAGAGAATGCTGAGTTGCATCCCATTTGGATGATCCAGAAGAGGATTGGGAGAATGTCATATGGTCAGATGAAACCAAAGTAGAACGTTTTGGTGGAGAACTTGCACAATTGGTGGCTGACTAAATACTTTTTTGCCCCACTGTAAATACAGGTAGCCCTTGACTTATGACCATTTGTTTAGCGACCATTCAAAGTTATGACGGTGCTGAAAGTAACTTACGACTGGTCCTCGCATTACGATCATCACAGCGTCCCAGTGGCCATGTGATCGTGATTCAGGCACTTGGCAATTGTCGTGCATTTACGATGGTTGCAGTGTCCTGCAGTCACATGATCACCATTTGTGAACTTCCTAGCCAGCTTCCAACAAGCAAAGTCAATGGGGAAGCCGGAAGGGAAGGTCGCAAGTTGTGGTCACGTGATATCTTGCTTAACAACCAGTGATTCATATAATGACCGTGGCAAAAAAGGTCGTAAAATGGGGTGCAGTCACATGATGCCTCACTTAACAACCACACTACTTAACAACAAATTTTCTGGTCCCTATTGTGGTTGTACATTGAGGACTACCTGTACACACAAATGTCAAAGTGATCTGCACCGGGAGATAGTACCTCGCACTGTCCACTGGGCTTTGCCCGCTCAGTGCAAATTACAGTTATCAGATATACCTTCATCCAGATTAGACCTGTGGAATGGGCAGCAGAATAGCTTTAAACTTTTGTTTTACCCTGTACACCCAATCCAGATCAGACACCTAGCACCTGCAATTTGCAATTGGAAAGGAAAAAAAAAAAAGATGGACATGAAGGATATTCTCCTCTTAAAGCAGCTTACAAGCACAGCCTTCTTGATCCAAAGGAGCTCACAGCAGTGTATGCATTTAAGAAAGAGCATGACACCCATTCCTTCCACACCAGGATTCTAATTCAGATCCAAGTGCCTGCAAATTGCTTGGGGGGTGGGTGGGCGGGGGTTCCATTAGCTTTCAAAGAAAATGTTATTTTGACACAAGACTGATGTATGGTCCTATATACAGGAAACATGGAAAAATTAGGATGGTGTGAACTATTTTGCCTTACAGAAGTGGGCAAAAGCTGGTAAAACTTACCTTACTTTCTTGTGCCTTATGTCCAACAGTCATTAAGACAAGGGGATTTGGATTGCTGTTTATTTTCTTCCCTGACTGAAAATGTAGAAAACAGATTCTATTACTCTTATTTTCTCTCCATCCACATTCCTTACAAAACTGTGTCACAAACATATACAGAATATAGGAATCACATAACTTACCTTGAGAGATTTTATACACAGAAATCATTGGGGCTTCCGACCCCTTTACAAATATTATCCCTGTTTTTGAATGAACTGGTTTAAGAAGTTCAACCTTTTGTTCTTAAATAAGCATTTCATCCCCCAAAGCTAATGAAGCAACATCAGAACAAATAAATGAATGTTGCAGTCAGCATGCAAAAGGGGGATATGGAAAAAGCGCAAGCTTAGAAAACTAATCTTATATATGTGGGATGGATTCTGTGATTAAGCAGGATGTCAGAATCATAAAACATTTGGAGGGCAGCAAAGGAGGTGGTATGCTGTGGCTTCTATGACAGGTTTACCCAGTTTTCTTACTAGAGATCAACCATGTGCCATGTCTGACTTCCTCACCAACTGAACAGTTCTAAGTCAAACTGCAAAAGTAAGCAATTATTTGGATAACTTTAAAGAACTCAAAGGATTCCCAAATTATGAATGTCTGTTAATAGGCTCTGTATCAATCTCTCAGATAAATACTTTTTGTTAAGAAGGAGTTACAGAAGTTAATCTGAAGCATCTATCAATGATGTTAATACATTAGCTAGCTTATTAATAATTAATTTAAACTGGAACTCCAAAAAAGTAACATGGTTAAAAGAGACACTGAACAATGTTAGACAAAAATTGCAGGCCAAAGATGTGTGTGTACTCAACACACAGTGTTTTGAATTTTTAAAGAGTAACACATATTTAGTGTAATTTTCCCAGCATTCTGCTTTTAATTTTTCCTGAGTAGATTGCTAGATTGACAGAAAATCCATACAGATTCTCCCAGATTAGTTATGTTTACTGAAATTTATCTTCAAGGGCAAAAATATGCGCCATGGGGATGTTCACCAATATCCTCTTCTCTTAAAGGATCTCTATTTTTGAATCACTTATGCGGCAAGCTCTCAATCATGCCTTTATTTGGTAACATTTATTGAATTTCTGGCCTGTTCAGATACTTATTTCTTATTTATGTTTTTCTTAGCTTAATCAGTTTCTGGTTTTGCAAATGCTTAAGTAATTTAAGTAATTTGAGCAAATGCTCAAACAATTTATTTACTATGGCAAAACTGATGGATAGGCAAAATGTCTCTTGGAATATAATACATGACCACTTCAATAATAAGCAGAGCTTGTCTGTAACAGACAATAACAGAGATCCAAGTCTTATTCCTTGCCCCAGAAAACAAGGAGGCACATCCCTATTTTATACATGCTGCCAATTAAGTTCTGTACAGGTAAGAAGTAGGCATGTACTGTATATACATCAGCTTGCACCAAGCCTTTCAGTTCAACCAATGATGCTGAGGCTGTGGGCCTGCACAATTTATAGACTGGCTATTCTGTGCTGTCAGCATCTTCAATAACTTGTTTCTCCTACTTTCCACTTTAGGACTAAATTTAGGTTACCACTGGCAATCTGTCTTATGCTTGTATCCACAGTGGTGATCCTGAAACTAAAAGGGTAGAATTAATAAGTCTGCAAAGAAGTTTGTGTTTCATGATGACTTAGTGGCCCTTATAGTAGTCTCGTTGTGAAGAATTTGTCACTATAACCCGTTCAGTAATAAACAAATGCATTTACACTCCAAGTTCAGCAAATTTACTAAAAAGGGACCAAGGAACTTGGAACTTCTCTGGATTAAAAAAGCACCAACAAGTATAGTAAAAGCATGCTTTTGAAAATGTATTAAACATTCAGTACTATTTTAGAAGAATTAAAATAATTTGTCTAATATTAGCAATATAGCTTGGTCTCCAATACCAACTTTTTAAAAAGAATTGCTCATTAAAATTAGACTACTTGTTTCTATAATTTATGTAATGCAACACTGATGGGATGTGCCTTCTACTCACAGGCAAATTAATGTCACTGTGTCCTGATCTTACTTTGTGACACTGAGTTTATGTCCCCTGGCATTCAAAATACAGTGGAACCACGAGTTACGAATTTAATCCGTTCCGTGACTCTGGTTGCAACTCAAATTGGTCGCAACACGAGGCAAATTTTCCCATAAGTTTCAATGTAATTACCGTTAATCTTTTCCGGCGTCCGCGGACCATGCGTCAGGGGCAGAAAATGGCCGCGGACTACGTGGCAGGGCGGAAAAACGGCCGCGGACCACGTGGAACGGGTGGAAAAATGGCTGCGGACCACGTGGAACGGGTAGGAAAATGGCCGCGGACCACGTGGAACAGGCGGAAAATGGCCACAGACCACGTGGAACGGGCGGAAAATGGCCGCGGACTACGTGGCAGGGCGGAAAAACGGCCGCGGACCACGTCGAACGGGCGGAAAATGGCCGCGGACTACGTGGCAGGGCGGAAAAACGGCCGCGGACCACGTCGAACGGGCGGAAAATGGCCGCGGACTACGTGGCAGGGCGGAAAAACGGCCGCGGACCACGTCGAACGGGCGGAAAATGGCCGCGGACTACGTGGCAGGGCGGAAAAACGGCCGCGGACCACGTCGAACGGGCGGAAAATGGCCGCGGATCCGGTTCATAAGTTGAGGAGAGTTCGCAAGTCGAGGTAAATTTTTGGGGCTGGAGCTGGTCGTATCTCGAAAAATTCGTAAGTAGGGGTGTTCGTAACTAGAGGTACCACTGTACATAAGGATGTTTGTTTATTGTAGGCAACCCAGTGTCTTCATTTAATTGTGTGACTTTAAATGGAAAATTGTATCACTTTTACCTTTAAGACTTTCTGAACAGCAGACTTCTTCAAGGCTTCTGGATTATAATCTAATGGATTATGCTTTTAAACCAGAAGAAAATGAACATACGGAGGGTTAATACGACATGCAATGAAGTAGTTCCACTTGGTTAATTAAGGACAGGACAACAATGGCAGACCAAACAAACTTTCTCAGAAGAAAGAGAAAAATGCTTGAACCGTTATTACTATAAAATAATTTGACACATCCTTTATTGTTTTTCCATTTTAAATTATAACACACGACTGACTTTTTCCAGTCAGGCTAAGATTCTCCTGTTTGCAGTAACTTTCTTTCTAATTGCTCCAATGCAACAAAAATTTCTTATTTGATCTGATGATATGGATACAGGAAAGTGGGGTGGATCTAACCAGCTGACCATTTCCATCAACAGTTTCTAATTTTATTTCAGAAAAACTGCATCGTCCTGAGGGTAAATTAGGAATTCTTAAAAAAAAGAAAAAAAAAAGCTGGGTTCTAGGATTCCATTTTGTTCCAAAGTTTCTGAGATGGAACACCCAAAGTTAAATTCCACTTCAGAACAAATGGAATGGAACCTAAATTGCTATGCAAGCACGCTGCAACTCAAAACAGGAAGAGGAGGTTGAACTCTCTGTCCTCCAAAATGACCGTTTCAAGCTTTGACTGCAATGAGATTTGTTTTCAATGGGAAAAAAAAGTTACAAAAACTTGTACATTTGTCTCAATGTTATACATCATGTGGCTGAAAAATCATACCAAAAAATGACAGAAAATTTATGTCAGATGCACAGAAGACTTCTTGATCGTTAACCAAGCTTGTCAACCAAGAATGAACTTACTTCTGAACTGTATCACTCCTTTTAGTCATTTAAGATCTCTTTACCTTTCTTACTCAATTTCTCTCTGTCTTCCTGGCAGGTAGGCACACTTCCAAACAAAGCTCCTCCCCAACATTTACCTTACAAAATCTTACGGAGGCTGTTTAGGTGCAGAACATTATTGCACATAAAGATGAACTAAAGGCTGACACTTTGCTTTGGGGGGCGTGCCAGCTCCCCATTTTCTCTAACTAAACAAATCTTTAAAAAAAATCAGATGGGCAAGGAGAAAAGTGATATGACACTTACAGGTACACATTTTTAAACGGAGGTACTGTATATTCTTTTCTAAACTCTTCTTTAGACTTACTAAAAAAGCAAATTGGCCGTGCTCATTCCATAGCCTTCTGTTTGGCTGGCTACTTAAGTGTGATAACAACTTGGTGCCACATATAATATACAGAAAAAGTGCCCCCTCTCTATGCATCTAAAAGCTTTGGGCTAGCAATAGTTTTATGTTGAATGTACATCTGCCTAGACTGGAAAGAGTCTCCTCTTACTTTTTCCCATATGGTTTCTTAGCATACAATTTTCAGCTCCTGATAGTTCTTACTACTTTCTTTGGAGAAGTTCACACAGGTAACAGATCCATTCAACACTACTGTGAAATTTGCTTCACTTTTTTTTTTTAAATTATTCTCAATTTAGGATGAACACTGTAACTGCTTTTTATCAAGGGAAGCCAACAGTATCAGAGTAAAAATAACAGATGACAGAGATGTTTGCTGTTTGCATGCCACTGTCATGCAAACACCGTAATGCTTATTAAGGAATCTTTAAGCTATAAAAAGAGAAGAAACATTCCAGCCCCACAAAGAAAAAAGACAATGTGAAGTATAATTTGGGTCAAGTTGCTGTTAAACGTTTCTGTTTTCTGAATCAACCCTCATTTGCTGTAACACATCATTTCAACTGCCTTAATAGAGTTGGCACCGTTTTAATAATGCAGTAGAACCAAGGTTTAAGGATTGGTAGTAAAATAAGAGTATATGAGAATTTAGTTATGACACATTGTTTTGGTATTACATATGATTCTTTCCAACTTGCATCAAGCGTAAAACCAGGCACGCTTCTAAGCTGATTTCAGAAACTCAGATGACTCAAGGTTCTCAAAGCAAACCCAATAATCAGATGCCACGAAGTAGGAAGGCAGGCGATTTGCGAGGTTGAAATGAGAATGCTATGCCATCCTTATTTTATTTTATTTTTGTAACAGCTTTCAAGTTCCTCCTTGACTGTGGAGCTCAGTGGTTATCTTTGCATAAGCCACTATTTTGCAGCAAAACCTCCTTCAGAGGATGAGTGTTACAGGGGTTAGCCGAGGAGAGAGATGCCACCTTAATATGAGAAATGATTCCATGTTAGGAGAGATCCATACCTCTTCCCAAGTTTAATCTCTTCTCCTCATTAAAGTTTTCAAAATTTGACATTAAATACCAGATTTTTGAGCTAAAGATGAATAAAGCGAACACAAACATCTATTACTATTTAGCATTTATCTCGTTGTTGGTAAGATGAGGGCAACAGTATGTTTTCTTGTAAGGTAGTCTCTCAGATCCTAGCTTACACAAAATAGTGTGCTTGGCGTAAAATTGGAACAGTACTTTGGCAATGCTGGCCCAAATGTGCCAAAACTGGTACTGCCCTTGTTGTTAGCAGGAAATGCTACACGTGGCACAAATATGGCTAAGGCTGGTAATCCTGTCTACACTGTTTTGTTACTACTAACAAGTGTTTTGTGAAAACCTGAATTAACCAAAGTCATGATGGGTGGCAGGGATCAGGTGATGACCATGGCATATGAAACACTGTGCCTCAGAAAGTAAGAGACATAAATGATAAAAAGCATTAATTAAAAATGAAATGAATGAAAGAAAAATAAGTATGTTACATATTTGTGAAAGTAACAGGAAGGGGACAATGTAATAGATCTGATGAAAGTGGTCTGATCTTTTGGAAGTGCAGTTGATTAATACGTGGAGGTGAGCAAAAGTGAAAGTTTAATCATGAATGGAAGAGCTAAAATATATATCAGAAATATGAATTAGTATCATCTAGGTCAGGGTTCCCCAAGGTGGTCAATAATGACCTCCAAGGATCAATGGGACTATCTATTATTGTTGTTGTTATTCATAACACCATTAGTTAAAGTAGTATTTATTAAGTTATTTTCATATAATAATGTTTGGGGGTTGATGAACAATCTGAAACTTCATGAAGGGGTTGATGAGCTGAAGAGTTTGGGGACCCCTGATCTAGGTTGTTGGAGGCAAGTATAAAGCAGGAATTCAGAGTTTAGTGACAGCTGCATGTTATGCTCCAGTGAATAATATTAATGGAAGAGCCATGTGAAGAATTGTGCAACGTTCCGCAATCCAAGTGAAAAATGGTGGGTAAGGATGGGATGAAAAAGTGATTGGGCCATTCAGTGTAATGGAAGGCATATGTGAGGAGGATACTGGAATGGAGGATCAAGGTTATCAGGAGGGAGGGGGGGCATTCCTGGAGAGGTTTCATAGCAAGCGCTTCCTCAGCCCGCAGCAGGACCGTGAGAAGGTGAAGAAGCTGAGACTGGCCCTTCCCTAGAGTCTCACAGGGTATAGCCACTAGTTGCTTTAGCACAGGTTGAGTCTGGCGAGATTCTGTCTATTAGGTGCAAGCTAATAAAGGAACTATACTGGACTGGACTGCCTCACTGTCATTCTTGGGCTGGGCCTGACATTCAGAGAGCCAAGAAAGAATGAGAATAGTGTGACTGTTTTGTGAGTATCTGCTTTAGAAAAGGGCCTATTTGTTTCAAGTATGTGGTTTAAGCAACAGTCTGTTCATACCCACATGCCAAAAGAATATCAATTTAAAAGCATGACTGATTTGATTATTTGTTACAGAAGACCAGGGAATTAGTGAAGGGTAATGAGAAGTTCTGAATGTGGGAGGTACCATTTTTTTGGTAGTTTCAAGAATGGATCTTGGGAGAAGAGCGGACCAAGAAGAAAAGGAAAGACAAAAAAACCCTTAGGGTGAAGATAAAATAGTGGTCTTCTCAATTCTGTCAGAGTGTTGAATGATGTTAAGTCTGCAGGGATAGACTGTGAAACTGGAGAAATATTAAAATATTGATGTGGTTGTTTATGAACGGCATTGCAACTTGTTTAATGTGTGTTGAGACTGAAGATTGGAAGAATGCCTTGTTTGTTTACTTATTTATTAAAGAACTTATATGGCCACCAGCTCAGACAATGTAACTCTGGGCAGCATGCGAAAAAAAAGAAAAGAAAGAAAAACTATAATCAACCAGTACGAAACGTATCTCATTAAAACTTACTAAAACAATAAAATGATGATTCAAGCTGAAATCTCCTGTAATTTGTCAAACTGGGAATTCCACTCATCCTGACCCCAAGGATCAGGAAAAGAGCCAGGTCTTAATCACTTTTCTAAAGGCTTGCAAGGTCAGGACAAACCGTATATTGGGGGGAAGATCATTCCAAAGGGCTGGAGCTGCCACTAAGAAAGGTTGCCTCCTGGGTCCCATAAGATGACACTGTTCCAATTGTTCCCATATTCAAATGGGAAGGCAGCAAGACCTACAAGGCAATTAGCTATTAATCAGGACTTTGGATTCTGACAGAAAAAGTCCAAGGGGTAACAATGAACAAAATTTGGGGAATGCATTGTAGCTTTATGTGGGAATGTGAGAAGCAAAGTTTATTTTTTTATTATTTCTTCATTTAGAGACAGTAAATAGGTCTGAATTACAGAATGTTCTGTGCAAATTCAAGTTTGGCTACTCAGTATAATATGACAGAAGTAAAGCATGTGCAAGAGCAAATGGAAAGTTGAACAAATGGTTCAACCCTGAGCAGAAAATAAGAAAATAATATATAATGCCTCCTCAGTTGTGTAAGGTATTTACAGATAAATGTAAAAGGAATGCTTGTGGTCACATTAGTGGTATGTTAGTTGAGACTATGAATCTATGTTTATGTCGATGTTATGAATCTGAATATTAATATATCAAAGACCAAGTTAGTTACAGGTAGTCCTCGGTTAACTTTCATTCAGCGATTGTTCAAAGTTACAACAGCACTGCACAAATGGTACTTATGCTCAGTCTCCGAAGTTACAACCACTGCAACACCCCTGTGGTCACTTGATCAAAATTCAGGTGCTTGGCAGCCCACCCACACTTACAACTGCAGGGGTGCTTCAACTCCCCCCACCTATCTCCTCCCTCATCCCTGCCCTTTTTGCTGCCCTGCCCTCTGCCACCACTACCACCCTGAGCTCTGCTGGCCCTGCCACCCCCAGCTGACCTTCACTGTCGTCTTCCTCCCACTGCTGAGGCACGCCTGAAGGTCAGCTAGCAGCGGCAGGACCAGCACAGCACAGGGCAGCTGGGTCAGCAGAGCTCAGAGCGGTAGGGGTGCAGGGCAGTGGCTGGGGCTTCGCACTGTGGGGCTGGGGTGGCTGGCTGCAGTATGGGGCTTGAGGCAGCACTCCTCAGTGGCAGTGGCGGCGGTGCTGAGGCTGAAGGAGAAGCCTGGGGGCAGGGACAGCCAGCTGAGACTGCTGAAGGCTCTGGGCCTCTACTTTGGCCCCAGCGCTGCCACACTGCCGAGGAGTGCCACTGTGCAGGGTGGCCAAAAGGGCAGAAATGGGGGAGGAGATAGGCGAGTGGGGGGAGCTGGAGAGGAGGCAGTCCTTTACCTTACCGAGGCTCACGGCTAGGAGGGACCAAGCTGGGAATGGCTTGGATTGGGTCCTTGCCTAATGACCAGGTGGGATTCACTTAACAATGGCAATAGGGACTGCCAGGATTGCCGTCACTAAGCGATGCGGTCACATGATGTTGCACTTTACGACTGCATCACTTAGTGATGGAAATTCCAGTCCCAATTGGCGTCGTTAACCGAGGACTACCTGTGTATTGGGCAGGGAAAGTAACATGAACAACTGCAAGTTATATACAAACAGCAAAAACAGCAAGTAGACGAGTTTGTGTATCTTGGCAGAATGTTTCCTAAGAATGGGAAAATTAATACAGAAATGTTAACATGTTCAAATGATGTTAGAAAGATAATGGGGTAGAATGTGGTTTGTGGCAAGAAATGAATACTTGATGAAAAAAGTAAAAATGGCTATGTGAGAGATTGCAAGCAGGCTGAGAAAGAGGCTGGAGGACCTCTAGACATAAACAAGTAACAGAAGGGAAAGGAGTTTATTAGTAGCTTATCTCATAAACAGCAATTCAGTTCTGGGAGTTGAAGTCTACACATCTTAAAGTTGCCAAGTTTAAAAAACACTGAGATAGAGTCAAGAATGAATGGTGTTGAATGAATGGAGACCAAATAAAAAAATGAATGACTGCTACAAAAGAGAATAAGCCACAATCAAATGGCAGAATAAATTTATGAAGAAAAACTGGATAGCTTGAAAGGAAGGGGAAGATGGAGAAAGACTTGTGGTGGATAGATGTGGTGAGATCCTGAAAGAGAGAAAGATAAGAAATTTTAAAAAGTAAAGGCAACAAATGAAGTGGTGCATGGATATGGAAGCAAGGATGGTTTGTCAGGATACAAAGGTTTGGAGGTATAGTAATTGATGTCAGTGTAGATACAGCCTATGTTTACTTTTTTTTAAATTATTGCATGTCCATGTCTTTGGCTTATTATTTCTTACTCTTTTTCTGCACTCTACATAATTTTGTTACTCCAAAAGGGAATAGTTTAACGAGTATGTATGCACTAGTGAAAACATCTATCTTAAAAATTTGCCATATTGTAATGACAAAAGGTCACACAAGGTGGTGTATTTTTCTGTAATACACATTATTCCAATTTTAATTATGCAACTTGAACCAAATTAAAGACCTTCTGGGCCCTTCCATATGCCACACACAATACTTGCACTTACTTTCCAAAACAATCACAAAGTATGTTGATTTTTACAATTCATGACCATTTCATTTCTCTGCAAGCGTCACATTTCTTCAAGAAGATAACAGAGCATGCTAGTCTCTGAAAAAATTAGCAAATTTAGCTAACAAGCTAAACTAATAACACAACTGGAAAAAGTAGCAAAAACAATACAAACGTTTGAAACCATGCACTTAAAACAAAAAACTGCATGCTTCTCCATTCCAGTGTTAGGGCAAAGTGGGTTTATAAACACCAAGGTTAAAAAAAGGTTTGTTTTTTTTTAAAAAGGATAATATACACGTAACACCTGAGAACTCACAAATAGTGCTCTATAGAGTGAGGTAGTATTTTCACAAAAGACTAGTCCCGATGCTCTCCTCTCTTTTAAGTATCCACACCCAAACTTTCCCTCGTAGATACTCTTTAGGAAAATGCAAATGGAAGGAGAAAGCAAAAAGTGATGGGATTCGGGCAGTCTGAGTGCTCAAGCAGCTTTACAGAAAACAGTCAAAGGAGTCTGAAGTACTGATAAGCATATGAAGAAATGATAAACCAGTGGCCCTTTTTTCCACTACTGACCTAGCTTCAAGGCAATTTCTTTCTCCTCTTGCAATATTGTGCATTTTAGTTGCAAATATCACTTGCATAACAAAACCACACAACCTTTCAGTAATGACTTTTTAATACACTTTTATACTGCCTTTTTATGCCAGACATCAATAAGGTTGCTGCCATTTTAAATGAGAGGAAAAAAAAATTTCCAAACAGAGAAGTTGTGCTGTAATCTTGGACAATCTGTAGCCCATCTGGGCAAAGGGAAAAGCTCTATTTCTTCTAAGGAAATCTTAAATATGTTATACTATCAGGTGTTAGGCAATAAGATCCATTATTACCCTTTGTTTCTTGTTTTTATTTTAAATAAAAAGTATTCTATTCAAGAGTTTCAGGGCATAAAATGAAAATAAAACTAACACAAATATAATAATGGGCCCAAGATTTCGCCCCATGTATTGCAGAAGGGCTCTGCGTACCCACGTGCCCTCAGATCACAGGTTGCCCATCACCAGTCCAGATAAACACTAACATTTTTACTGGCATAGTAAGGATTGCAACATCAGTCCTCAACAAATCATTCCAAAGGACTTTCCATAACTGGGAGATTATTCCCAGGCTGACAGGAGCTGCCCACTTCATTATTGAGCAATGATCCATGACTCTAGAGTAGACAGCTCTTTTCTGGCCTAGAGCCACACTATCTGGGAGTCAGAAGGGACATAAGACAGTGATATGATTCATCTTCTTGGAGGACTGGGTTTTATTTATTTACTTATTCCAGTCTTAGGATCCTCCAATTAAAAAAACATGGAAAAGGAATCCCAGCTGGCAGATTATTCATTAGAAACTTTTTATATTTTTTTCTTAACAAATTACCTAATTTGGAAAGGTTTGTGTTCATTCTGAATAGGAGTTTTTACTGTAAAAATGTATTGAAGGGAAGAATAGAAAAGCTTCACCAGAATAATATTACCAGTCAACATCCTATATACACACCAATATCACTGTTACCAACTTCACCTAAAGTTTACAAGGAATTCTGTTTTAGAAATGGCTAGGTCATAATTAGAAAGTTTCATAAAGACCATTAATACTTGTTCAATATTTTATCTTCAAATCACATTAGTCAGCTTCGTTGGGGGTTTCCTTCCTAAGGGCAAGATGAAGAAAACAATCATATGCTTCATTACAAACGTCTCTGAAAAAATATTTTTGGGCTTATTTGAGGACCATTCATTACTATTTGTTTAGTCCTGGATAGGAGGGTATTAAAGACATATCATGATTTCCAGCTTAAATCTATGGAATTCTCCATGAAGCACTCGAGTTATATATATATATATGGCCTCTAGTTATATATATCTTTAAAGATATACAAGTGAAAAATCTGCACAAGCAGAATAGTGTGTGTGGGCACATTTTATTTTTACAAAATGAAAGGTGGTTCCACAGCTATTCTAGGAACTGCTATTTGGGAACAGTAAACAGAAGTTTTCATTATATGCTTGTGAGCGTATGTGGGAAAGTATTCACACCAACCCTAGAGACCAGACTCACAGGAACCTTGCTCAAACATTTATGTTTATGAAAAATCATTACCAACTCACAACAGTTGAAGCCAGTTTCAGGTTATCTCAGCTGGTTTGCTACAATGAAGCATGATTTTTCCTTGCTCAGATCATCCTACTATATTGTACTATTTGGATCTTAAATTTTTTACAGTAAATAAGATTCCATTCACAGAAGAAAAGGCACTGATTGAATGCAAATATGCAAGTATATGTCTATAGGACAGCAGCTCTAGATTTAGAAGCACACAAATACAAACCTTGCAAAAGTTCAATCCTGAATCCAAGCAAATATTCATTCATTTGAAGGTGGAACTGACCACAACTGCCTGATTTTCTTTTATAGGACTGTCCACAGAATTTGTTTATAAGATTACCACATCAATAAATGCTGTAGATTTATTGTTAATTAAAATGGCATTGTTCTGTGGACATGATTAGAATACTGACACTGGAAAATAAATTCAGCCATAAGGTATGTTTATCATAGAAAATTGCCAATGTTATGGAATGCATGAGAAAAAGTAATTAAAACACAATGTGAATTAGTGAGGCAAAGTGGCATAGTAGTAAGCAATGTGTGACCAAAGAAAATTAGGAATCGTTCAAGAGAAGCTTCATTGTCACAAAAACTTACTGGCAAATTTCTCGCTGAATCCAAATAAAGAATAAGCAGTGCTGATGAAAGCCCATCGTTGGCTTGATCTTTATCAGCTCTAATACTTTTTAGCACCTAAAATCACAAAAGTATAATTAAAAACTCTAGTTTTGTGCATCGTTTCTAACTAAAAAGAAAGCAAATTATAAAATGCAAACTAGATAATTAAAGTGTTACCGTACCTAATAATTTAAAAACAATTAATACTATAACATCTTGTATATCAAAGAACAAGAGAGCCAACAGGTTTCTAAAAGTAAAACGTTTTAACTATTTCCAGACATAACCAAGCTAGATATGAGTAAGAATTCCTTATCTGAAAGGAATTCTGCAACATGGAAATTTTTCACAGCATTATTTCTTGTTTTCAATGCTATTTCTAAAGGACCATGGAGTTATTTTTCAATATTAACTATCAGGCATGTAAGAAATGATATGAAAAGGGTATGAAATTCTTTTTTTATATATACAATAATTTTATTAAAGATTATAATTGCAACAATGAACACTAACACAAACTGAAAAAATAGAATAAAAAGAAAGTAGAAGGTGCAGAAAAGGAAGAAAAAAAGGGGGGAATACAAAGAGAAATAGAAAAGAAAGAAAAATAAGTATAGTAAAGAAAAAGATATATAAAGAGTGACTTCCCACCTTCATCTCAACAAGTATAAACAATTTTAGTAACATCACCTTCTCTTAAAATACAACACATGACCTCTTCTTCCCATATCCCATCTCTTATCTATAAACAAATCCATAAAGCATCGTCATTTCAG
>NW_006533679.1:53079-63252 GCF_000186305.1 Python bivittatus
TGGGTTACCAGAGATAACAACATATCTATTCTAACCTTGATCAAATAAACTAATTTATATTCCTTCCTTTTACTTCTAACAATCTTAATCTTTAGTCCCTTTAAATAATGTCGCAGAACTTGATTTCTTTTCATTTGTTCTTTGCTTTCTTTCCTTCTCACAAAATTCTTCAAAGCTTTAACAAGCCTCTTTTGTAAATCCAATACCGGAAAATTATCCAGGTCATTCTCTCGGTTTGTTGTTTGTATATCCCTTTTAATTATTAAGACATCAGCCAGTCTCTTTTCTATGCCCAGTGTAGCATCTTTTTCCATGTCATTCTTGTAGTCTGTCGCTTTCAACTCAGTCTTAGTCTCAATCTTGTCAGGTAAAACTTGTTCCCCTTCCATAACATCTTTTAGACACAGTCTATCTATGGAGGCAGACATTCTTAAAATTAACTTCTGGGTCCACTGTTCAAAAATATCCTTCAATATGTCCAGTGTTAAACTATTTTGCTTCATTCCGTACAGGTAGTCCTTGATTTTCAACCACAATTGCCACCCCAGTTGACTTTCGCCGCCTTCTTGCTCCGGCTGCTGCTGAGGTGTGCCCAGCCAGGCTGCTGGGCCAGGCTGGAGCTGGGATTCACGCTGCAGCTCTGGGGCTGCTTTTTGCTTTACATGAAGCAAAAACAGGAACGTGGCACAAAAAGCAGCCCCAGCACAGCACAGCGCGAAGCCCAGCCCCAGCCCAACTGCTCAGCGCAAAAGGAGTTCTTGGTGCACTGCTGTTCGGGGGCTGCAAGAACCAATCCCAGAGCCGCAGCTCAAAGCCCAGCCCCAGCCCGGCCCAGCAACGCGACACATAGCTGCAGCAGTCCCAGCCCAGTCCCAGCCACCCTCACCATCCTGCACTCTGCAGCCCCAGCTGACCTTAGCTGTCTTCTTGCTCCCGCTGCTCACAAGGCACGCCCAGTCTGGCCCTTTGTGAGGCAGCTGGTGGCCATGTGAGGCCATCTTCCCCAGAACTTGCAAGGAAACCGCCGTGCAAAACCTGGAGAAGAAAGCCTCATGTGGCCAGCAGTTGCCTCATGAAGGGCCAGGCCAGGCATGCCTCGTCAGCAGTGGGAGCAAGAAGACGGTGAAGATCAGCTGAGGCAGCAGAGTACAGGGCAGCAGGGGGCCAAAAGGGCATAGATGGGAGGAGACATGTGGGTGGGGGGAGCTGAAACACTCCTGTGGCTGTGGGTGGCTGCCAAGCCCCTGAATTTTGATCACGTGACTGCAAGGGAGCTGGAATAGCCATAACTTTGGGAAGCAGTCATAAGTCCCTTTGTTCAGTGCTGCCATAACTTCCAACGGTCACGGAATGAATGTTCATAAGTTGAGGACTACCTAAGTCAAGTTTGAGTGTACTTCTCCTTTATATTTTAGATTTTTTTTTAGATTTTTTTTATCCCGCCTTTATTACTTTTATTAATAATTCAAGGCAGTGAACATAATTTTTAGTTCCCTCTAGTTTCTTCTAGTGTCCAATTTTTACAATTTTATCTTTTGAATTTAAAAATAAATAGTAAGATTTTAAAAATTGGACAAAAGCATTTTCCCACAGGAAGGATTCTTTATAATTCTTTATAATTAATTCCAAATTTTATTTCAAATTTATCTGGACCCTTACTCCATTTGTAACTTTCTAAAATCAAAGTTTTAATCACCTTTTTGTTGTTTATTCCCCCCCCCGAAATTTTTTAAGTTCTTAAACTTGTAGTTAAAACTTCTTTTGCTAAGGATTGAAGGAAACTCACCCAGTGCTGTAAAACTTGTCAATCAAAACATTTCTAACAGCTGAAAAGCAGTTAACAAGCTATTTCTGAAAGTGAAAAGAAAAGGAAGTATGCAAACTTAGTATCCTTTCAAAGGCGCCGATCGTGGTTTGAGCAGGATGGCTATTCCTTCATCTCCCAGAGCTCTAAACCTGCCAGACACTGCTATTTTGCGATCTCCTCTCATGGAGCAGTTGTCTGGAGCACTTGTGAGCAATCTCAAGTCCTCTCCTTGTCCAGAGGAATTATTGAAGAGCCGGTCTACTCACTGGCTCTTCGTTTTGCCGTGGTTGTCAGCTCCGCTTTTTCCGAAGCTGTCTTCAGTCTGCCATTTCTTCTCCAGAAGTGGAAAAGCAACATTTCCTAATGGAGCCCATTTACTTTTGACCTGCTAGGAGAATTTTGGATTTTTGTACCTAAACAAATCTTTGCTTTTATCCTGCTTTCTTCTTGAAATAGAGCATATGTATATGAATGCGGATAATCACACATATAAATATATATTTTTAATGACAGTTTCTTCAAATACAGAAAAAAGAGTATGCAAACATACCTGATCAAGATCCTCAGTAGTAGGCTTCAATGTGAGCCATTCGAGTTTTAAGTGCAATTTTCCTTTGGAGACTTCATCCAAAGTAAACCACTGTAAGGAACATCAGTAAAATGTGGTAAGAACCAAAGCCATTAGCTGATGAATTAACCTACACTACCATAAATTCCTGGACTAGGGCAACTAAGGACACTTAATATGAAAACAGTAAAGATACTATAGCTGATAGAAAATAAGAAACCACTTTGTAAAATAGGCATGAGTGGTACTGTTTCTTGCATTTCATCCACAAAACTGTAGTAACATTATTTCATAAGAAGATATATCCAACGACTTTCTAAAATTAAGCATCTAAAAATTTATTCAGGACACCTCAAAACCGTTTAACAGGAACTAACCACCCCTCTCCTGGTCATTGTTTAGAATTAATTACTACCAACCATTCCACTCCTATGGCTAATGTCTTCAATTCCATTTGTTAACACAGGATGTTATAATCAAACCGAGGAAATCTAGTCGAGGAAAACTGAAGACTTTGCTGAAATGGTATACCAGATCCAGTGTATGATTAAGCACTGTAGAGTTATTGCATGAACTTTCCCTGTCATTGTCCTCCCCAGAGTGAACAGAAAGTTACCTCATCTAAGTGACGTTCCTTTTCAACTTCAGTTAGGTCTAGCAGCAGGCTATAAAAAAATAACACAATGCATTAGAACACCATTATCTGAGCTACAGAATCTGAAGCTGGAGTTTTATAGCAGCCAAATGGTGAATACGGTAGAAAAATTGATGAGCTACCTAAACATGTTCATGCTCTTCTTATATAACCAACAAGCACAACTGAAATAATATCTAAATGCTAACAGGGCAGAAAGCAATTCTGAACAACAAAAGAGGATTTATTAGTGAGGTATGAAGTAAAGGTTATCTTCTTTTAAGAACTGCGAATAAGATAGTAGGATTTGCTGCAGAAAAGTTTAGGTCCTTGAAGCAGATTAAGATGTTGGGGGGGGGACGCAAGGAGAGAGGCAAGGATAAACCATTTTATGGTTGTCCATTCCTTACCATATATTTGGTAGTTAAGGCCAAACTTATATTCAAGATGAAAACAAATTAGCGTACAGTAATTACAGCTATGAACTGCTATCTCTACTGCAATCAATACTGCTTTGCTTCACTTCCATATGGTAACTTTTAAACATTTCTATGCCCAAAGTATTGACAAATTTTTGAAGGCACAGAATTTTGCATGCATTCATGCACTAATGGAAATACATTGGCATTTGGAAACATATTAGTCTGTTAGCTTCTTTCTTGCCTTTTAGAGCTCACCTTTACTCCTCTTTCATTTATGGACTGATCTGGATAGTGAGATTCCATGGAAGGATTTCAAATTAAAAAAAAAAAAAAAAGACATGCAAACTTATCTATTAAGATGGCTTGGCACTTACCTTCCCAGAAAGTCATCCTTGTCTGGATCTTCATCAAAGAGTTCAATCTCTAGGTCTTGTCCTGGATGTTCATAGACTAAGGCCTGGAAATATAATGAGCGAGCAAAAGAGCCAGTTCAGCACAGATCTATGACATGGCTTACAGCCCCTTTGAATTAGGCAAAAACATTAACAGATTCTTTTCAAATATACTATGGTTTCTCTCTGATGTGATTAAAAATTTAGGAAGCTTCTTTCTTCGGTGAGCTCAGGACAACACACATGGGGTTTCCCCCTCATTTTACCCTTATAAAACTTGTACAGGTAGCCTGGCTCAATTATTCTGTCTCAAAGCAAAGTCATCTAATGAACTCCATGACTAAGCAGGAACTTGAATCTGGGAGTCTCTTGCCTCAGTCGAACACTGTTTACTATATATTTGTATTCACTTCAGACCATTTGTTTACTGGCATTTCCACGGTTTTCATGGTACAGATTTAATGTGAAATTGCAACTTGTTAGTAAATTACAGCTCAGGAAATCAGAGAAACGGGGAGGGGGAAGAACAGGCAGGAGCACAAGGCTCATTTTTATGCTAAACATGGCTTGGTATTCTATCTGAGCCGTCCTACTGAACTGCAACAACAATTTTCCTACCAATAGTTTAAAAAAATCACGCAAGATCATTTTCTGTATAATAGAATTATATGACATCAGCCTTGGAGGTTCTAAGTGACTTTAATACATTTTTTTAAAAGTACAGTAATACCGGTCAGTACTTTCATACCTCATAAACTTCATTCCACTTTGGATTAAGATTTTCTTTGATGACTTTGCTTTGGAAAATTTGATTTCCCACTCGAACGATTCCGTAAGGGTCAGATTTTCCCTTAACGAGTCCTTTCAAGTAAGTATCTTTTCCCTCAAGATCCTGAGCTTCAATGAAGTGTATTCTTAGTACACCCTGACAAGAGGCAAGAAAAGTTGTCCATCATACAGCACTCAATAGCAGGGTCCCATCAGCATAACTGAATGGTATGTCCTAATGATTTCTATAAAGATGGAATGGAAACTAAGCTGATTTTTTAAACTCTTTATTTTGGAGACTAGAGTCTGGTATAGTAGCACTTCGTAGTTATGACTTGCTAAAACAATGCAGGTAGTGATTAACTAAATAAGTAACTAAAGGCCCAGTTCCTACTAGTTGTCCTAACTGCCAAATACATGACAGGCTACAATTTTAGTTAACCTCTTCTCCATCATGATACTTTTGATATTGGTGTCTTTGAGCTTTTAATAAAGAAGCATGTACAATAAGCAACAGCAGCAGTCTTCAGGGTGTGTGTGTATGTGTCCAAAACATCAAGATGCAGCAGTGGAACTGAAGGCCTCTCCCCTGCCCCTTTGTACACACAAGCAATAGCAACATATGCACTAAAGGGGTGAGATTTGAATCACAACATTGCAATCACCATCTTTACTTTTTTGACACACACACACACACCCCCGCGCAGACACTGCTGAGCACTAGGATAAAGGAGGGAAAAAAAAGAAATGTCATGGAGATAAGCCGTCATTAATTTTGTATTATTTAAATATATGTCATGATTTTAATAGTAATAGGAAATGAGTACTGCAACAAAAGTAATTCCTAGATTCAACTGAAAACTCAACTACAAGCAGAGACCAATAAAGCCCAAACATTTTACATCTTACAAGTCCTTAGAAATGAGTCACTTCTCCACGGTTTCTTCCAGGCTGCCATGGAAATGTCTGGATGGAAGGGAACCACTGGAAATAGTGTTTCTTACATGAACTGGAAGAATCCACCCAACTGGCTAGAGACCCACATTGTCCAGGCAATATCCCAGTGGTGCAGAAAGAAGATAAAAGAGATTCTCTGCTATTGTGAAATTTAATGGTCCCATAATAACTTGAAAGCCACATTAAATGAATTGTTATCTAGCTTGTAGAAGTTTTTTGTTTCTTTAGTATCTGGATTTTAGCTCTTTTAGAGTAATTATTGCCAGAAGTTGTTCTGCAAACACTCTGATAAACAAACACTATGTTATGTCACAATATGATGTTAAAAACCTTACCTTTGGTATGGGGAACCGCAACTGAGCAATCTGCACTTCGCTGACAAGAGGGACCGTGATTCGATTTGGAAGCACTAGATAATTAGATATTATATCTAGTATTATAGTGTCTGATAATCCACTATGTGAAAAAAAAAGTTTATGTTAAGATTAGCATTAATTATACATGCTGCTGCTATCAAAACAATTACATGCAAGCCGCACTCACCCATAGCAGGGCAGGAAAATAAATATCCAAGCTGAAATTGCTCTATTTCAGTTTAACCCTCTGCTCAATCCAATTACCATTTTTTATAGAGTTGTTTGGGATGTCAAGTCATCAATACATTCATTCTTCCAACACATTTCTATCTTCTGTTCTAAAAGCCAGCAATATGATTTACAAAATCTGCAACCACTTTACATATAAAAACACTTGGTCTTAAAATCTGGATTAACTCCATGATCATCAAGTCGATCTTTCAGAGAGTTCTGTGATTTACTTTATATGATTTTCAGTGCTGCATAAAAGAGGCTACAGAGATAAAGCAGACAAGACAATCTGCTTGTCTCCATTGTTTTGGAATGTGGATTTGTTTTTAACTGTAAAGGATGAAAACAACAGCTACAATCAGCATGTTAAAAAGGATAAGCTAAATCATAGGGATAAGGAGCATCCCCAACCCGTCTCCCTTTCCTAAAAAATATTTGCAGGAGAGGAGGCAATTTTTGCACAGCCCTACTTGCTTTATGCAATGATGTTGATGATTTGCTTTTACAAATGATCCAAAGACGGAAGTAATTAAATCCCAAAGCATGTATGAGTCTCATCAATACCTTTAATCACCACAAGATGGAAATAGTAGTTTAGAGTAAGAGGGATGGCCTTATTATAGCTGTATAAACCTTATTCACTCCTTCCTGCATTATCTTTCATTGTCATATGAGTATGAAAGACTAGATCAAAAGGCTCCTTATTCTGAATTTTTGTTTTCTACACTGTAAATCGATGAAGCAGATGTTAGTTTACCACACGTAAAAGATATTATTCTATTTTTAAAGGCTAAGCTCAGGCAAAACAGCAAATAAAACACGCGGTCAATTTGACTATTTTATTGTCTGAGTGCCTGTGGCTGGAAATCATATCAATCCGCTCCCCTAAGGCTGCCATCTTGTTTATAATAAATATTATAAAGTTAAATTAATGATGGCAAAAATTATAAAGTTAAATTAATGAATATCATAAAGTTAAATTAATATATGAGCATACAACTATATCAATATTTTTTTTCCTATCACTTTTTTTTTGGAGGGGGCACGGGGGAGAGAAAGAGAAATGTTATGAATTGTCTCCAGATGACCAATTAGGAAATAATGAAGTCCAATCCATTAATTCTAATCAGGATTTCTTTTTATAGAATCAGTATAAAATACAAACACTGAGTCATCTCCTTCCCTGCCCATAAATACTATCCACAGTTGTCTGAGGTCCTGCATCAAGCCGGGAAGGAAAACAATAAAAAGGCTGGGGGAAGGACAGGCCTTCCAATACCTAGCCATCCTAAAATAGCTGTCCTTGGAAAATTTAGTGGTTTAGTGGTAGACACTGGCTGCAAAGAAGTGGGATGCAGGGAGCTGGAGGTGTTTATGTGCACAGGTACATTTTGTCTAATACAAAAGAGAGATTATTAACCACAGGGACAGGTGAGAGAAAACTGCAAATATTGGGCTCTCGTTTACATGAATCCAGTTCTGTACCTGGAGCTGTTCAGGATTTGCAAGGTACACGTTTTCAGCAAAAGCCCAGCTTAAGAAAACAATACTCATGCCTGGCTGGTATCAGTTCAGCTCAAAGAGCAGCAAGTATCATGGGATTTAAGTTGCTTACATGAAGTGCAGCTCATTTGTTTAATTAAAAAACATGCCTGCAGTCTACCCTTGGCTACTTTCAACCAGCTCCTAAATTAATGTTACATAAAACTGACAAATTTTAAACAATATCTGGTACTCACTTAAGAGCGGTTGACGAGCGGCAGTGTCTACCACTAAACCATCTAATTTTCCAAGGACAGCTATTTTAGGATGGCTAGGTATTGGAAGGCCTGTCCTTCCCCCAGCCTTTTTATTGTTTTCCTTCCCGGCTTGATGCAGGACCTCAGACAACTGTGGATAGTATTTATGGGCAGGGTTGAATAAAGACTAATTAAGCTTCACTGTAGGTCATATACACACACATACCTGCTTCTTTAATCTCACAAAAAAGATTGTGCCAATTTTGATATTTTACTTATATAAACTGCACATAGCTTTACTGAGGCATACATTAATTTATGAAACCACCCAAAGGTGCGTACTAGACTACTTTCAAGTCAATTGCATCTTAGAATGCAATTCTAAAATCTAACATTTTATCGGTCAATCAGAACAAGCAGGATGCAAATACTACACTGTCTTCATACTTTGCATTTCTGATCCATTTAACTTAAAGCAAGATCCTATCTTATTTATAAAACATTAATAGCCATGCCAGCCATCAATTTCTAAAAGGCTTCTGTAAGTCAGGTAGCACCTTATGTTTTAAACAAGTGAGTAATTCACAGTATTTGAATGCAAGGGAGAGTACAAAAACCATACTTTTCTGTATTGCACACAGAGCAATAGTTCTAGTGTTTTGCTATTTAGAAAGTTTTTTTGTTTTTGTTTTTTTTGCAAAATTGCTGAAATGATCCATATGCCTTTGAAGTAAAGGATTTCTGGATGGGTGAGGAAGGTCACCCCCAGGAAACCACCTCACTGATCTTCCCCCACAGCAGGGAAAGCTTTACTTTAAGGAATTAATCTATCAACTATACAGCAGCACAGAGCTGTTAATGAAGTGACCTTCATACTTAAGCATGAGATGGTTAAGTGTCAAATATACCACACTAGTGTCCCATGACCCTGGCTCCTCTGATGAACAGCTAGAAAGATGCAAGTTCCAAGCATCCCCCCCATAGAAACAGTTAAATATATTTTCTAAATAAAAGACACATGCCACTTCTAGCTTCAGATTAACCTAGCCTACCAGAAGTACAAACATTGATAAATCATCAACAGGTGCTTCGGATGCTACATCTCACTGATAATTCAAGAGGCCAGCAGCCAAACAAGAGGTCACAGCATACACTTTTTATTGTGTGATGAAAAGGGCCAGTATGTAATTATGAACACAATTGTACAAATGTTTATATCTCTATGGTGGGTGCATCATTATCTGCATGGAAAATTAGACCAACAACAACTAACCCCATATTCAACTTGAACTTGATCTCCTTAGTACACAATTGGCTGAGTATGATTTCTTAACCAATATACTGCTGTAGGTGCTGCAAGGCTACCTCGCCAAAATCTATGTCCGTTGCTGTGAGTTTGGCTTGTTTCAAGCCCAGTCTGCAATGGGCTAGATCAGTTACAGTGTGTCTGGTCCAGGGTGCCCTTGGTTGAACTTTCCCCGCACTGAACTTTCCATCCCTGTGCTCATGTTCCTCAGAGTAGTTTGCATGGGCAGTAAACTGGATCCATTCTGCAAATGTGCCCAAATAATGTCAGCCACCATTTCTTAGATTTCATCAACTATGTTTGGCTGACTGCAGCTTTGCTGATTGATGGTTTCATTTCTTACCCAGCCTACCAATCTGATGCCAAGGATCCTACAGAGAGAGTGCATTTGGAAGCCATCCAGGTTTTGGATCTCTGGCTATGGAAGCGTTCATGATTCAGCCCCATATAGTAGCAATGGTAGTATCACTGACCAAAACATTCACCTTTTGGTTTGTACAGTAATGTTAGGCACCAGATGAGTAAATGAAAAACTGCTGTGGCAGCACCAATTTGGTGCTTCACTTCAGCTGTTAAGATACTTTGCTTCCCCTGTGCTATGAGGCCAAAGTATTTGAATTCTTGTACTTGTCCTAACTGCACTCCATTTAAGTCTATGACTGCTGGTGAACTATCAGTGGTAGGTACCTTCATCTTTGGACAGCGCTCTTTGGAAAAGCACTTGCTGCTGAGATAATGCCACATAAGATCACATGGCTTCTGCAGCACACTTACAATGGCTCAACCTGTAGGGTTCACATCAAAAGTGAACTATCAGAGGGCTTCCCAGTCTGCATTGGGGCATGCCAGGGAATTGTGTCCTATCCTACTGCCATTCAATACTATAATACAGTGTTTCTCAACCTTGACAACCCAACCTTGACAATTTTAAGATGGGTGGACTTCAACTCCCAGAATTCATGCTGGCTGGGGAATTCTGGGAGTTGAAGTCCA